>PVJD01009019.1:0-66875 GCA_004026545.1 Mormoops blainvillei
AGGCAGTCATTCTTGTATCTTAGGTTGCAAGCTCCCAAGACTGTATTTTCTGTTCAGCCTCCCTCCCACATTCTTCCAGCCCCTCCCAAAGCCATTCATCTCTTACCTCTGCTATTTAGACTTGGAATCCTTTTAAAAAAAGAAATTGACACTGAGAGAAATGATCGAAACAATTTCAGCGGTTTTGTTTTCTCCCTAGAAAGAAGAGAACAAAGTGTTTAGCCTCTTGTACATTTCAGCTTCATGTGATTATATGGAATCCTGGCTTGACACCATTTAAAATCTGTGCGTGCTGGCTGCAGTGGGGGAGTAGTCTCCCGCAGATAACAGAGCAGCACCTGGCTCTGCATGCGGCTTTCGGGAACAGTCTTCCCGGCTTTCCAAATTCAGGACAACTACTTTAGTTGGGTGGGAGGGAATTTCTAGGAGGAAAAGATAGGCTGAGTCTTAAGGAGGATTTAAACATCTTTCCAAATTTCTTAAATTATAATTTTTATAACTAAGCTTACTGTGGTATATTCTTCCAGCCACCAAATTGCTTGTCTTATTTATGCTTTTTTGGGTCTGAATAGTGGATACCTGTCCTTTCTCCACGTCTCCATTTTAGATTTAATAAATAATTCCAACATTCCTCATTGGAAAATTCTGTGCGTCCTAAAAAGTTACCTGTCTTCCTGTTTAATATGCCTGTGATCTGGGAAATATGTGAGATTTAAAACTTAGTGATAGAGATGTACAGACAACTGAAGAGGTGACAGAAGCTCAGTTTGCAAAGGGTAGTCTGCAAGATTTTTGTTCTTCTCATTCCAAGTCTGTGACAACAGTGCTCTGCCCATGTTAATATCCCAGACCAACAAATGACAGTTGAAGAGAATTGTCTCTGATAAGAATGAAATCCTTTGCCCGAAGCCATTTGCAAGCTGAAGTCTGTTGATAAGCACTCCATAAATTGTTACATTAGCAACCCATCCTCCCATTTTCAAGGAAAGCCAGCAAACATCAACTGCATAGATAACAGTTGCAGGTCTCACGTCTGGAGAGAAAAGCTTATAAACAACTCTCCTTTCTCCCTGAGCTAGCTGCTGGGCAAAGGGAGCTAGCAAAACAATGACAATAGTCACCAGAATCGCTTCCAGTTTCTGAAAATCACTCTCCCTAAGAATGGAAACTAACTGTGCAAACCCTTTCCAAGCCACATAGCAGTGTCATGTTCAGACCATTAATCACCGTTCCTAGCAGCAGAGGATCCTTTGGTTAACGGCGTTACTTCCTGAGCCAGGCTTCTCACTATCAGCAGGCAGGATTTATGCCTCATTATTCTCTTGGCTAAAGAGTTCCTCAAATTTCATGAGGTTTTCCTCTCCCACAGGATGAGGGGGAAGAGGACAGCTCCCATTCTGGGGTGTGCTTTGTTTGTTTCCTTTGAATTGTGGCTGATCTATGCTCTTCTGCCTCTTTCACTAACATTATAATTGATGGGCCTCTAGATTTATTAGTTCAATTAAGGTTCTATCTACATGACAGTAACTGGTGGGTTTGGCCCCGTTCCTGTCAAAAGTAGTGAACTGGGTGGTGAAAAATTTGGTTCAATTGCTGATCAATTGAATAAAGCCTGTCAGAGAAGCCCTAAACTGTGAGTAAATATCCCACAAAACATGCTACGACAGTGTTATGGAAAGGAAATCTGGAATCTTTTCAAAATGTTTTCTTGATGTGACGCCTTCTTCTCCACATTTTGCTGTGGCATAGCAATTCTAGTCTTGTTTCTGCCAAGTCGATGTTCGTGTATAGCTGTCTGTTACTTTCTGTAGCCAGCTATCAGGGTAAATAAAATGTGAGTTTTCAGAGTTCAGTATTCACGATCTCTTTCGAGTACCTGGTCAACAAGTTTCTCAGATCTACGTCCTAGACTATCCAACCTCAGGGAACCATTCAGATTATTAGGTTGTAAAAGTAATTGATTAAAATCAACACAAATGCTATAGCAGACACAGTAGGTAACCTATCAGTTTATCATTTCCCTAGCCTTCCTCACTAATAGAATCCCGGTATGTAGAATCCCAGATAGAACGACGCATTTGGTGGCTTTCCAATTAAACTATTGGGAAGAACGTGCTCGATGTGTCCTGCCAGTCCCAGGAGTGAATGTTGGCATGGCAAGACCCCTGTCCTTGCCAGGCGTAGGTTTGGGCTTGTGGCATAACTTTAGTCAATGACGTGTAAAAGGGAATCTGCTGGGAAGATTTGGAGGAAGTTTTTTCTGCCCTGTGACAAATCAACACAAGAGGAGCAGCTGTCCTTTTCTGTCTCTGGATGAGCTTCTGTGAGGCGGAGACCTTAGAAGCTGCAGGAACCTTCTTGCCACCATTGGTGGGAGGTGAAAGTTGGGTTGGAGGTTCCAATAAGCGAAGGATGGCAGAGCGGAAAGTTAAAAGAAACTTGTTCACTGAAGTGCTGGACTGTCCTGGAACCACCTTGTCTTTGAATTGGTTGTTGTTGTGGTTGTTATATGGAATAATAAACCCCTTATTGCTTGATATACCATTAATTGAGTTTTATGCTCCTTAAAGTTGGAAAGCATTCTAACAGGCGTAAACACAAAACCGGTGTAGTATTTCCAGTGGAATCATGAAGTGTATACTCTGAAACCTCAAGCAAAACCAATCTTCAAGATTCTGGTATGAGTCGAAGCCCTGCAAAAAAAAAAAAAACAACAACAACAACTTTAGGTTCTGGATTAAATAGCATAGGGACAACTCCCTAATTCAGAGAGGAAATCAAATCTAGAATTCTAATGTGAAGACAAAAATGATATTGATGCTCACTGTCAAGACTAAAATATGCCCGTTATGCTTAATGAAAGAGGCCAGACATGAGAGGTCACATACTGTTTGATTATACTATATGAAATAGACAAGTCCACAGAGACAGGAAGCAGATTATGTTTGGTGTGTTGCGAAGAATGAAGAATGACTGTTATATGGGTACAGGGTTTCCTTTTGGAGTGATGAAATGTTCTGGAACTAGATAGTGATGACGGTTGCCCAACATTGTGAATGTACTAAAGATCACTGAATTGTACACTTAAATCAGATAAATGGAATATTTCATGTTATATGTATTTTACCACAACAAAAAATTGTAAAGAAACATGAAATAAGCATAGTGTGGCAATGACATGATAAGGAGGTGGATTCCTGTTCATGAAATAACAGTCTTTGAAAATGTTTTAATTAGAAAATTGTTGGTTTTTCCCATATTTTAGGGTGAATTAAATAGAAGCTATTTATAAAATATGTTGTCAATTAATTGATCATTTGTAATTAAAACTTTTTTTACTGAAATATATTTTTTAAAAAGACAATATATATACCACCTGTTTTTGTGATAGTCTAACTGTTATGTCCTAAGGGTTACCAATCAGTTGTGAAACATTTATTAGGTCCCTAAATACACCAGGACTGACCTATGCACTGAAAAAATGAAGCCTTTGAGTTGCTTAAGAAAAATCTTTTCTGAAAACGAAAATTTTGATTCTGCGATATAGGTCATTCCTACAGAAATAGGACCATCTCATGAGGAAACAGGGTTAAACATTAGCTCTAATTGGAAGTGAATATGAAATGCTGATGGATGCTTTCAAGCTCTATAGAAAGTGGGGATCAATGTTGCCATATTTTATGTGGTCTGTTAGGGTAAAGCGCTTTCATTCCAATTCAGTATAGTTGTTCAATATAGAAACAGTCTGAGATTATTTAGCTGAAAATATGCTATCTCTTCACATATAGGTAATAGCACCAACAGCATTAGCAATATCTCCAATACACTGAGTATTACAATTGTCAAACAATTGGAAAGAATAAGAAAGGTATCATTAAGTTACTTAACTAAAATGAATTCCATGTTTGAAGCAGTTACTGTTACATACTTTTTAATGAGGATTAATAATTTTATTTTCCCAAAAGATTACTTTAGGAACCAAAAATTAAGTCAATAAGGAATGGAAAGATTGCCTGGAGAACTTGGTCTTCCAAACTGGGCTGGAAGCATGAGTATATTCTATTTGATACCCTCAAATGTGAACTTGGTTTTAACATCTGTTTCAAAGGCATGTATTATGGTTTCCTAAATGTGGACCTATTTTGAGTGGACATGGGTCATCTTTGTTCAATGTTTGGTGTATTGATTCAGTCCCCAATCTCTCTATTTCTATTTCTATCTCCACCTCTCCTTAAACTAAAAAGCCTGAAGGGAAATTAATGTTTTGCCTTAGATGTAGAGCAGAGAAAACTATTCTGATGCAGATATGAGATCTGTCGGGAAAAAGTCCAGCCATTCTTAATATAACGAGAATGGTTTTGCATGACATCCATGTATTCTCGCAGCCAAGGAAAGTGGACTGGAATGCACATGAGTGAACAGTGATGACCTTACTATACTAGTCAGTGGGAGCAGTAGATGTCATTGAGTGAGCATGTGTGCTGTGCGGCTGTCGCATTCAAAATGACTGAGCAAGTAGAGCAATGAATCTTCATCAAATTTTGTGTTAACCTTGAACATTCCTCTACAGAAACTATTCAGATGATTCAGAAGGCTGCAGCTAGGGGCAACTGGTGATTGACAGATTCATCACGACAACACACCTGCTCATGCATCACGTATAATGCAGTTTTTTTGGTGAAACAACAAATCACCCAGGCGATTCATCCGTCTTACAGCCCAGACATGGTGCCCTGAGATTTCTGGCTTTTCCCAAAACTAAAATTATCCTTGTAAGGGAAGAGATTTCAAACCATCGATGAGATTTAAGAAAATCTCATTGGGGCAGCTGATGACGATTGGGAGAACTGCGGGAGTCCCAAGGTGCCTACTTTGAAGGGGACTAAGGCATCATTGTCCTATGTACAATGTTTCTTGTATATTCTTCAATAAATGTCTCTATTTTTCATATTACATGGCTAGATACCTTCTGGACAGACCTCATTTGCCTGTAATGGACTTGGTCTCCAGCTCCTAAAATTAAGGCACCTGTGATTTAGAAGAGATCGCAGAAAGAGGTCCTTTTTTGGAGATTGGAACTTCTGTAGACAAGCAAACATTTTCTAGTAAACCCAAGATTGGAAATATCAGTGGTTTTGGGAAAAGCTATTTAGGAGTGGCTTTATTTTTTCTTGTTTTGTTACAGAGGTGCTATGATGGGATCCGTGTATTTGAATTTCTGAGTGTTTGTTTGTCCAAAGGGAACAGAGAAATCCCTGAGAGCAAGATTCACACCCAGTCTTTTAGTAATTTTCCAACAGGCTACACTGGACTCTGGTCATAAGTCTGAGCAGAAAATGGTTTTCTTCCTTCTGTTGGCGGCTAGCCTCATTTATTCAGACCATTAAGAGGTGGACAATATCCCTAAACCTCCTGCTCTCTTCTTCTGAATCACATGGTCCCGTAGAACAGGAGAGAGAATACAGCTGACAATCTTTGTTTTCTCTTGCGTAGGAGCAGCCTCCCTTTGATCTCAACCCTTGACTTTATGGCAGCCAGCCACATCCCGGAAGGAAGGAGCAGGACAGAGTCAGGGCAAGTCATATTTACTTTAGAGGGACTAAGAGAAGCAGGGAGAGCATTGAGACATGAGCAGGTATGCAATGGAGCATAGTGAAGCAGAAATCTGGAAAATGTAAGAAAAATAGACACTCTCGAAAGGTTTGAACACCCCACAGTATCATCTTTCATAGGGACCAGATACACTATCAGGAAGGATGCACAACCCACGATGAATTACTTTTGAGATTTTGTGACAACCAAGGGAGGGGTGGACAAAATCAAAGGATTTGCCTTTTTCACTGGCATGGTTTCCAGTCCCTGATTCTCTGCTTGTTATGATAAGTGGACTGGACTCATGTTTTATTCCTCACAGTGCCAACACCAACACTGTGCACCAGGGATGCATTGCAGACAGGGCTTTCTCCTCAACAGCTGCCTTGTGTCTTGTTTTGAGAGCATAACCTTACAGAAATCAACAGGAAAATCTCTCTGCCTGTCTCCTGGAGCAAAGGGTAGCCCTGTAACCTCCTTCTGGTGAAGGGGAACTGAAGTCATCTGTACGTGCTCCAGGGGACCCCGCTCCTGGCCCTCAGAGAGCCATCTGTTCACTGGAGAATGGGACTAGTTCCTCTTTGGGGGCATAAGAAGGGTGAATATTTTGCTTTTTGACCGGGTCAGCTTCATAAGTTGTTTGCTTTGTGACAGTAATCAAACTACAAATGCCTGGTTCTAGTTAAGGGCGCGTTTACTTGGAAACCACTTACCAACATGGGAAGGTACTGTGCGGGCTTTCTGCATCCCAGCTCGCCTCTCTGACTTAAATTTGGAGATCCTTCCAAAACCTTTGGAAATATGTTCTGCTGCCTTCTCTGATCTTATTTGGTTGGGTGACCATTGCTGTGTCTGGACAGGCTGCTGCTATAAATATAGCTAAATGATTCTTTCCCCCTATGGTTCTCTGTCTTGAATGAAAAAGATGTACAATGCTGAACTTGAGTAAGCTGGTTTGAGTTGGTATTGAAGGAATACTGCAATTATAAAGTGAATGATTTCTGTAAGTGAAGTTCCTTTAAGAGTTCTGGAGAAATATTGGTGAGGTGTTGTCATTTTGTTAGTTTTCAATATTTCCTATTACTTAAATCGTCCTAACAGTACATTGTTATTTGAGTAATATGTAGAAATATAGCACTATAAGTATATCTAATATTTAGTTTAATAAAGTGAATGTCATTTAGGTGAAGCATTTAGATGTCCCTCTTCCTCTATTCTTGGTAACCATAAAGAAATGGTGTTATCAGCCCGACACTCATTGCATTGTCACTTTAACAAATTCTCTGCTTTAAGTAAAAGTATCCGGGTATGGTGTCCAGTCTCAATTCACTACACACAATCACTAAAGTTTGATAGGTTCTACCAAAAAAGGTTGTTAGTTTTATAAATGTATTGATTGTGGGGTTCAATTAAACAACAAGAACCACAAGTGCTATTGTCTTTTTTATAAAGGTGATTGCAAGTATTCATTGTAATAGCATGTACTTTGTAGAACATTATAAAAATTCAGAAAATAATGAAAAAGAGAACAAATATCACCCGCAATCCTAATTTCCAGGATGAGCACTACTAAACTTTTGGCATACTCCCTTTTAGTCTTGTTATATTTACATATATAATACAAAATGAATAACATACTATATAATATATATAATCTTATGTGCTATTGTTTTCATAACCTTGCAGTACTGTTAAATTATTACTTAATTTTCAAGAATATTTTTGGGAATTATCTGTTACACAAGTCATTTGATAGAATGGCTGTATATTCTATCAATAGTAGGTTGGTCAGTATTTGTTTCCACTGCTTTATTCGACATTTTTTAAAGTTAAACTGTGTTTTCCAATCAGCCACTCGCACATATGCGTCACCATCACTGCTATTATTTTGCTAACATTCAGTTTCCTGTTTCTTGACCCTTTAAGAGCCATGGAACTTATATAAACTGTTCTCCAATCCTTAGTAATCTCTAGTAAACCTAATGAGTGTTTCAGAAATTAAGTCATTACTTACTTTCTCCCACTCTCCAGCTCCAGGGATTAGTCTGTTTAGCGCAGTTAAATGTTTTGCAGCTAATTCTGTTACCAACACTGTCACCTCTCTAAAGTGGCACGCAGCTGGGAAAGATCATCTTTGTCTCTTTTCCTCTGAAAAAGACAGCAGAAGATAAAACATTTGACCAAGCTGTTCTGCATAGTAAACATTTTCATTATACCTCATATAATTTATTTGAGAAAATTTCCTTTTTATATTGACTTATTTTATATGAAGTAAAATTATCTGGATGAAAATTAAAAGTTCACTCTGCTATACAGATTTGGAGATTTAAAAAGAAACCAGAAATTTCAAGATATCTGTGGAATTCATATAATTTAATGTAATAAAACAAGTGATTTTTAAAGTATAATTTTTTGATTCTGTTATTACAGTTGTCCCATTTCTTTCCCTCCCTTTATTCCCCTCCATCCTGCACCCCTCCTTCCCACCAGCATTTCCCCCTTTAGTTCATGCCCATGGGTCGTACACATAAGTTCTTTGGCTTCTCCCTTTCCTATACATTTCTTAACCTCCCCCTGTCTGTTTTGTACCTACCATTTATGCTTCTCATGCCCTGTACCTTTGCCCCCATTCTCCCCCCGCCCCCTCCCCGCTGATAACCCTCCTTGTGATCTTCAGTTCTGTGATCCTGTTCCTGTTCTGGTTGTTTGCTTAGTATTTGTTTAGGTTCAGGTGTTGATAGTTGTGAGTTTGTTGTCATTTTACTGTTCATAGTTTTGATCTTCTTTTTCTTAGATAAGCCTCTTTAACATTTCATATGATAAGGACTTGGTGATGATGAACTCCTTTAACTTGACCTTACCTGGGAAGCACTTTCTCTGCCCAACCATTCTAAATGATAGCTTTGCTGGATAGAGTAATCTTGGATGTAGGTCCTTGCCTTTCATAACTTTGAATACTTCCTTCCTGCCCCTTCTTGCCTGAAAGGTTTCTTATGAGAAATCAGCTCATAGTCTTATGGGAGCTCCTTTGTAAGTAACTGTCACCTTTTCTCTTGCTGCTTTGAAGATTCTCTCCTTACCTTTAATCTTGACTAATGTAACGATGATGTGCCTTGGTGTGTGCTTCCTTGAGTCCAACTTCTTTGGGACTCTCTGAGCTTCCTGGACTTCCTGGAAGTCTATTTCCTTTGCCAGATTGGGGAAGTCCTCCTTCATTATTCTTTTCAAATAAGTTTTCAATGTCTTGCTCTTCTTCTTCTCCTTCTGGCACCCCTATGATTCAGATGTTGGAACATTTACAGTTGTCTCGGAGGTTCCCGAGCCTCTCCTCATTTTTTTGAATTCTTGTTTCTTCATTCTGTTCTGGTTGAATGTTTACTTCTTCTTTCTGCTCCAGATTGTTGATTTGAGCCCTGGTTTCCTTCCCTTCATTGTTGGTTCCCTGTGTATTTTTCTTTATTTCACTTTGCATACCCTTCATTTCTCCCTCTATTTTGGGACCATACTCAACCACTTATGTGAGCATCCTGATTACCAGTGTTTTGAACTCTGCATCTGATAAGTTGGCTATCTCTTCATCACTTAGTTGTATTTTTTTCTGTAGTTTTGATCTTTTCTTTCATTTGTGCCATATTCCTTGGTCTCAGCATATCTGTTATGTTGTTAATGGCAGAGCCTTAGGTATTTACCAGGGCAGAACAATTCATTTGCCTGCATTTGGCTCTGCATGTGGGGGAAGGATCAGAGAGGGAACAGTGTGGTTTGCTCGGCTCTCAGGTGACTTTCAGTCACTTCCCCCACTACCCACAAGCAAATTAGGCACTTCTGGTACTGGTTCCCAGATGGTGGATTTGTGTATGTTCTAGTACCCTGTGGGTCTCTCCAACGAACTCTCCTCTGAGGCTGGACGTTTTCCCTACCATTGCAACCCCCACAGATTTTTATAGCCAGAGGCTTTGAGGCTTTCTTTTCCCACGTTGGAACCCTGGGTTGCGTGGTCTGTCTTGATCCCCAGCTATTTCTCCCTGTTTATCCATACATAAATATTGGACTACCCAGTCCAACAACCACCACCTTGTCATGCGTCCCCTCTGCCCCGGCTGCCCAACTCCACCCCTCCTACCAGTCTGAGTGAATGTTTCTTCTTTAACTCTTTGGTTGTCAGGCTTCCACACAGTTCAATTTTCTGGCAGTTCCGGTGTTTTTGTTTGTTTTTTTATTTGTTGTTGTCCTTCTTTTGGGTGTACGAGGAGGCAAAGTTTATCTACCTATGCCTCCATCTTGACCAGAAGTTGGGAGCCCGGTTTCCAGGTGCTCCTTTTTAAATATTCTCCTCCAGAATATTGTGTGACCCAGCAGGGGTCGCTGTTGTCCAAAATTGAGTGATTTTTTAAAAACACTTTCCCCCATGCACTGTCAATGTGTTGATGTAATTGTTTTCTTCTCCGTTTTTTCCTGAAGATATTATATTGTCAGGGCATTTTTGTGGTTATGCGACAGGGATGCTCAGAGGTTCTCATTTCCCAGAGTTCATAGTAGCTTACGCTTTCCACTCTTATCACTGAACTCCCTTCCCCCGGCGGGACCACTTTAGGGCCTTTTGATATCAGGCTGGATTATGTGCGGGGCATAGCAAGGGAAAATTTGACAGTAGACAGGTTGTTGCAGTGATTCTACCATCTGTGATGGAGTTACACTGTGCTGTGTGAGTCTAGTCATCTCTGTTCTCCTGATCAGCTAACCTGGAAACAGGCAGATGGAAAGGATTATGGAGAGAGCTCATCTCAGGAAATGTGATCTAGCTGAAGGTGGGACCCCTGCCAATAGCACCAGTCTCCGAGTTAGAAGGCTTAACTTATAACTATGGCTCTGCGATTTCACTGTGTGGCATTGGGCAAAACACTGTACTCTCCTGAGAGTTAATTTTCTTATCTGTAAAATGAGAATATTGATACCAGTCCTGCTTTTCTTTTTCTTTTGGTTTGTAGGTATTGAAAAACTGTTTTCGGTTTATACCTCTCAATTTTTTTGTCTATTCTGGACACTTCATAAAAATGAAATCAAACAATCTGAGGTGTTTTGTGTCTGGCATGTTTCACTTAGCTGATGTTTTCAAGATTAAGCCATATTGTAACATAAATCAGTATTTCATTTCTTTTATGGCTGAATAGTATTCCATTATATGCATGTACTACATCTTGTTTCCATTCATCACTTGATGGACATTCGAATTGTTTCCATTTTTTCTTGGCTATTAGAAGCAATGCTGGGGTTCTGTACAAGTTCTTTTGCAGACGTATATTTTAGATTCTCTTGGGTATACATACATGGGAGTGGAATTGCTGGATCATATGGAAACCCTATGTTTAACTTTTTAAGGAACTGTCAAACTATATTCATTGTGGCTGTAGCATTTTACATCCCCACTGCAATGCATAAGGGTTCCAGTATCTCCATATATTTGTCAACACTTGTTATTGTCTGTCTTTGATGTAGCCCTCCTAGTGGGTATGACGTGGTATCTCATTGGTTTTTTGACTTGCATTTCCCTGATAATGTGGAGTATCTTTACACATGCTGTTTGTATACACTTTTTGGAAAAATGTCTGTAAAAGTCTTTTTCCCATTTAAAAGTTATATTTATTCAGTTTTAATTGTTATATATTTTGAAATCTAGACCCTTATCAGGTACCGATTTGTAAATATTTCACCATATTCTGTGAGCTGCCTTTTCACTCCTTTGATAATGTTCTTTGATGCAGAGAAGTTTTTAATTTTGATAAAGTCCAATTTATCCATTTTTTTATTTGGTTGCTTATGTGTTTGGTGTCATATTTAAAAGACATTGCCTGGTGAAATGTTCCAGAACTAGATAGTGGTGATGGTTGCGTGACATTATAAATGTATTAAATGCCACTGAATTGTACCCCTTGCAATCATTAGAATGATAAATTTTATGTCATGTCTCTTTAAGACAGTAAAGAAAAAAGAAACCATTGCCTTATCCAAGGTCACAAAGATTTACATCTAAGTTTTTTTAAATAAGGATTTTGGATATTTTCTCCACTTTCAGTTAATTTTTGTGTATGGTATGATATGGGATGCCAACCTCATGTGCTTATCTAGCTGTCCCAGGACCATTTGTTGAAAATCTCATGGTGTTTTGTCTAAAACATTATTACACTAGTTATCACAGTTTGCTTGGTATTAAAGTTATTTGCATATGGGTCTATCCTCTTAGTAGAACACAGATTTGTTGCTTATCTCTGTATAATCCTCTCCTCTTCACCATACGCAGGTCCCATTTGCATTCAGGATGTTGCATATGGAAGATGGTCAATGAGCTTTTATTATTAGGACTTTTAGTCTTATCTCTGGAAGGACTGCTTTCCTTCTCAACAGTTGTCAGTTACCATTTATATGATAACAATGTTTGTATTACCTGTGCATTGGGACTTTCAGGAGTTATTAATTAGAACTTCTCTCTTTCCTGGTTTTATTTTATTTTATTTATTTTTTTCCACCATCATTTATCCACCCATACCCTCTTCCACATCCACCCTCCCCAATCACCACACTGTTGTCTGTGTCCATGAGTTCTTTCTATTTTTTCTTTTTTGCTCGATCCCTCCACCTCTGCAAACACTCCCTCAACCTGAACTGTCAGTCTGCTCTCTGAGACTCTGTCTCTATTTTGCTCTTTAGTTCAGTTTGTTTATTAGGTTCCACATATGAGTGAAATCATATGGTATTCGTCTTTCTCTGACTGGCTTATTCCACTTCGCATAATGTTCTCCAGGTCCATCCATACTGCTGTAAAGGGTAAAGTTTCCTTCTTTTTTATGGTCGAGTAGTATTCCACTGTGTAAATGTACCACGGCTGTTTTATCCACTCATCTACTGATGGGCACTTGGGTTGCCTCTAAATCTTGGCTATTGTAAATAATGCTGCAATGAATTGATTGGAAGATGGGCTCAGGAGTCAGGTGGATATACAGAGAATAATCTCCCTTCGTTGTATTGTCACGTTGTTGGGAGAAGGGGCTTGGATCTGTGACCAGATGGGTTTGCTATGGCTTTACCTGGAGTTAGGTGTACCTTTTTTTTAAGAAGCTATAGGCACAGCTTCACAACCATAGACTTCACACCCAGGGTAGACTGGTTCCCCTTAGCAGAGGGCAGGTCAGAGCTGGGTTGGAAGGCTAAGTTTCTGCTAAATTCACTGATCAGATTCTTTGTTCAAGGCAGAAGTGAGTGAGGAGCAAAGAGAAGAAAAGAGATGGAATCCTCTGTGCTTACATTCTATAGTAGAAGAGCTTTGCCTAGTTGGGAAATGTACAACAACGTCTGTCATGTATAGGTATGCACCCTTTCCCTGTGGAGAATAAAAAAAAAAGAGAGAGAGAGAGAAGGGGCAATCGACCAGGAGTGTTCCTCTGATGGAAGTCCCCCCATAGGGAAATACGTAGAGTACGGGAGAAGAGTTCCATTTAACAGAGGGCTCAGTGAGTGCCTCATTCCAAAGCAATGCTCAACTACTGGAGAACCAAATACTGGTAGGGCTAGAAGAACATTTTGAGATTAATTGTAAATCTTACCTTAGGTACTTTACGCTCCTGCTAAATTCCCTTATGAAGAT
The DNA here is from genome assembly GCA_004026545.1 of Mormoops blainvillei. Lineage (NCBI taxonomy): Eukaryota > Metazoa > Chordata > Mammalia > Chiroptera > Mormoopidae > Mormoops > Mormoops blainvillei. The sequence continues at coordinate 13,232 of PVJD01009019.1, forward strand.
TGTGACTGACCTCATGAAGACAAGCATTTCCCTGTATTTATTTAGCTAAGAAGGATTTTCTTTATCATTTCTTAGCACGCATCTTTTTATGTCACTTTCTAGATTAGCATTTAACAATCCTTCATTTTGTAAGAGATCCTAATGTCAACTGAAGTGAGTCATGTGAGATCAGATGATAGATTATGTCTGGAGTCTATGAGACTATTCAGTTTATATTTGTGAAAGTTAAGGAAGTTCATAATTTTGTGTTTTATGAAGGAAGCCTCCCTTACTGTAATTTCCTTAATCAAACAATAGTTTTGTGGAGATGCAATGCCTTTTCTGTGATTTTATTATTTTTTTTCCTCAAAGCCATTTAACATAACCTTTTAACTTGAAGTTTTTAAGAGACAATCACTGGAGTCATATGAACTCATTGTTCCTATTCTGAAAATGTGTTATTCAAAATGGGCTCTATGAAATTTACACACAATGGCCAAGCAAAACCCCTGCCATTCAGACCGCCTGCTTGTTGACAGAAGACCTCTACTAGGGCCCTAGGAATTCATTCAGGCTCTTTGAGGGAAGGGCCATGCCTAATATCTGGCTCATCATAGGAGCAAAAGAATGCACATGGAATGACTGGATAGATTGTTTGGCTTATGGAAATTTAGGAAATCTTTTGCCCTGGAGGAAAAGAGGAGGGGGAAAATGAAGGAGTTGTAGGAAGGAGAAACTAAACAGAAAGAAGCTGAGGCAGAAGTTTGAAACCTACCTGCAGGTTCTTTGACACTCCTCCCAACAAGAAGCTGATGAAGACATTACCTCTCTGCAGGTTCAAAGCTTTTTGTCCTCCTTGCTTGATCCCTTTCTGATGTCTCCTCTTTGCTTTTTCTGGAGAGGGGTCCAAAATAATCTTTTAAAGCATAACTCTGATTATACTATGTTCTGACTCAAACATGTTTTCTGGCTCAGAAAATGCACAATGGCTGCCGTCTTCAGTTCTGTCTGGGAGGAAGCTGTCTCTCAGCTTTCGCCCTGATGCCAGACAGACACTCAGTTCCTCCCCGTGTGCCTCTGGTGCCCTTCAAGCTGCTGCCCCAGTGCTGAAGGCCAGAGGGAGTGAGTCTGAGTAAGTGCATGTGTGGTGTGAGGCCCTTTAATAGGAGAGGCCTCAGAACTTTGCATTTTCCTCTGTCGACCCAACGTCCTCTGGTTTTTACAGCCAGAAGTTATGGGGACTTCTCTTCCTGACACTGGAACCCTGGGCTTGTTTGTCTGGTGTGGAGGTGGGATCCCTTGCTCCCAGGTTATGCCTCAATTTTATATACACCATACGTGGGCTTGACACCAGCCAGTTCCACATCTGTGTCTCCGCCCCTCTGTTTCTCCTATCCATCTGGATAAATGTCATTTCTTTAATCCTTTAGTTGTCAGACTTCCAAACAGTTCTATTTTCTGATGGGCCTCAGTGATGGTTGTTCTATATTTTAGTTGTAATTTTGCTGTGGCTGTGCGAGGAGGTGAACCGCTGTTTACTTCTGCCTCCATCTTGACTGGAAGTCATCATTCTCAAATATCCTGACACTGTAGGCAGAAGCTTTATGTTAATCCTGTGTAAGATTTTAGAGTGGATCATTCAAAAATGGCTTGTGAGTTCTTGAATAAGGGATTAGTGTTCACCAGTGTCAGTTTTCTAAGAACAATTTAGTCATGTAAATCCACCAAACACTTAAGCTGGCACCTGTTGAACAAACTTCTGTTAGCGGCAGTGTTTGTAGGTTCTGGCACAGGGAATGATACAGTGTTTTTAGATGTTAACAGAGCATTTGATGAGATTGCTCATAATATTTTCACGAATGAAATGGAGGCACGTAGCTGGAAGTAATAGGGAAATCATTTTCAGCTGAACACTAAGACTCTTTAGGCAGAAGTTACTGTCACAAGAAGAAAAGGATTGCCTGTGACCCTAGAGATATTTGAGCACAAGTTGAACGAACGCTTGTCAGGGAAGGTGTAGAGGGCACTTGAAATCTAAAGATGTGTTGGAGGTCAATGTCCTTTAAAAATTTTCTTTTATTATTATGATCTGTGATTCTTGCTATAGATGAAGGCATGGTGGATGACATATGTCCTCAGTTCCCAGATATAATATGTACCACATAGCCCAGCCAGGTTCTCATGGACAACTCATCATGGATATTAAAAAGAGAGTGCCAGTAGATAAGGGCAAAATAATTTCAACCACAGGCAAAGTCTAATGAAACACGTGTCCTACTGACAGTGACTTGACATCTCATCATACTAAGAAAAGGACAGTTTGTGTGTGTCGACCACTTTCCTGGGTCACCAGGCTAGTGAGAAGGGAGTGATATAGCACAACTTCATGGAGGACATCATGTCCTGCTATCACCATAGACTGGTCAAGGTGTCATGCCTGAGGGTGTAGTATGGACTCAGAGACTGTATAAGTTCCTATCTGGCTAACAATTTCAAGACACAGTGACTCAGTGACCTAGAAGAAATGAGGATTTCCTGTTAAGCCAGGACTCTGAGCCAAAGCTGACCACCCACTGTCATCAAACCGCCAACCCCCAGGGGAGAGAAGGGACGTTTTCTGCCTCCCAACCCTCGAAGCAGCAGCCGTGCCCCCTTGGCCTCAGAGCTTCTGCCTGCTTCTCTCAGAATGCTCCAGGAGGAAAGAATTGCCCTGAACTTTGAATGTAGTAAATTGCATTCTCATGACTTTCTCACTCGAGGCCTGCCCCATCAACCTCTCCTGATTAGGACTGGAAGTTCGGAGTCTGGATGGCTGGCTTCCTGCAGACGAGGCCAGGAGGCTCAGCTGCAGCAGCAATTGGTGGAGGTCACTAGGTCAGTGTTCTCCTCTCTGTTTTCCTGTCCCCTAATGCAGGATTTTGAATAAACAGCTCTTTCCTCTCACAAACCAAGACATGAAAAATACTTCTGGGTCCCACTCGCTGCTTTCCAGGCCCTGGGTTCTGTGCTCTTTTCTACCATCCTCCCAGGTTTCTGCCCTTTGCGGGTGTATCATCCTGGCTAATCGCAGTGGGGCGAACAGGCCAAAGCATCAGTGCTGTGCCATTTTGGGAATGGTCTTAGTTACAGGGATCTCTTCTGTGTTTGGAAAAGATTCTGTGTTTCTGTAAAGGTCTTTTCCTTGCAGCAATCAAGATTTTATAAATTCCACAGAGAAATATTTCCATTCCTGGTCATGCTTGATATCATGCATCACTTAGAATTGGATGAACATAATTAAAACAAGCAGGAGATTCAAATACACATGGAAATATCAGGACCTCTGAACGCCAGTGCAGGAATATGAAGTCGGTGTCTGTCGTTAACCACCTCTGGTCTGCTCTCCCAGTTCTGTTGGCTCCATCAGTGGCTATGTATGTTCACACAACCAACAGGCAGGCGTGTGCTACTCAAACATGCAATTGCTAACTACAGACAGACCCCTGGATTTTTGATGACGATGATTTCTTTAGGACAAACAAACGTAAGATGCTTGGAGAAACAAATGTTCTTAAAACATAAATAACATTTTGAATACCAGTCCTGCTTCTGCATGATTAGAAATCATTCTGTTTTCTTGTTTACTCTAAGTTCATTACTTAGAAACCACCAAACCTGGAAATTCACAGTAAGACATCTATTCTCTTACCCTTCTCATCTATGTGACTTTGTCTTTTTTCTTTTCTTTCTTTCTTTCTTTTTTTCTTTTTTTGCTATATGTGGAGGAAAATTTTAATATTTTTCATCCTCTAGCCTCCTGGTTCATTTATCTGAACTAAATGGAAATGATTCCATTCTCTTGAGTTTAAGTTCATCAGGGACATCTTCACTGCTTCCATCCTCATTCAAGCTGTGATTATTTCTTGCCTGAATGAGTAAGAGTCCTTATAACTGGTCTCATTGGGTTTACTCCTGTCTCCCTATAGTCCATTCTCCCCATCACAGCATGAGAAATTAAAAAACAAAGCAAACAAAAGATCCCCCCCTACTACCCCCAGGAAATTAGACTTTGTAATTCCTTTTGTTAAGATTGCCTCATGGTTCTCCACCACACTTAAATTCAAATACCTTACCATGGCTTACAGGGTCTGACCTGATCTAGGCCCTGCTTCTCCCCCTAACTTCACTTTTTAAGTGAAATTTAATATTTTGAGTTTTAATAAATTTATCAGCTTTGCAACCATCACCATAATCAGCTTTAGGATATTTTTAACACCTCAAAAAATTATCATGAGACTGTTTTATAATACTCCTCCCTCCAGGTACCTCGGTCATGTACAGATCTGCTTTCTGTCTCTGTACCTCCACTTTTTCTGAACATTTCTTATAAATGGAGTAATACAATATGCCGTCTTTTGTACCTGGTTTCTTTCATTTAGATCATGTTTTTGAGATTCATCCATATTGTGACGTATACGACCATTTCATTCTTTTTTTTTTATCGCTGAATAATATCCCATTGTGTAGATGTTTTGTTTCTCTATTCACCTCTTGATGAGCACATAAATTTCAGTTTTGGGTTGTATGAATAATGCTGCTGGGGACATTCACATAAAAGCATTTGTGTGGACATGTTTTCATTTTCCTCTGGTACATTCCTAAGAGTGGTTCTATGGGGAGGTGATATTTGTTAACTTTTTAAGAAACTGTCAAACTGATTTCCCAAGGGGCCATACTATTTTACATTCCCATCAGCAGTGTACTCGGGCTCCAGTTTCTCCACATCCTTGCCAATACTTAGTATTTTCTCTCTGATTATAGGCATTTTAGTGTTTGTTCTGCTTCTATTGAAATGATCATGTGAATTTTGTCCTTCATTCATATGATACATTACATTAATTGATTTTTGGATGTTAAAACAGCCCTGCATTCCTGAGATAAACCTCAGTTGGTCATGGTATATAATCCTTCCCATATGGAGGTGAATTCATGTTGCTAATACATTGTTAAGGGTTTTTGTCTGTGCGTTCATTAGGAACACTTGTTTTTCTTGCGTGTCGCTTCAGTATCAGGGTAATGCAGATCTCATACAATGAGTTGAGAGTTTTCTTTCCTCACCTGATTTCTGGAAGAGTTTATGAAGAATAGACATTATTTTTTCTTGAAATATTTGGGGGAATTTACCAGTAAAATCATGCTCTTTTCTTCCTAAGAAGATTTAAAATTATTAATTCAAATTATTTGCTTGTCATAAACCTATTCAGATTTCCTATTTCTTCTTAGGTTAGTTTGTGTCTTTCTAGGAATTCATTTATTTCAAGAATTTCTCTAGTTCGTTGGCAAGAAGTTACAGCATTCGCTTATAATTCTCTCATTTTTGTAGGGTTGGCAGTATTGTTCCCCTTTTCCTTCCAGGTTTTGTTAATTTGTGCCTTCTTTCTTGTTTTCTTAGTTAATGTAACTAAGGTTTTGTTCACTTGGTTAATTTTTTTAAAGAACTAACTTTTGGTTTTATTAATTTTGCCTATTATTTTTATTAATTTTGCCTATTATTTTTATGTTTTTGATTTTATGGAGTTCCACTCTAATCATTATTTCCTTCCTTTAGCTTCGTTTGGGTTGTTTGCTCTTTTTTTCTAGTTTTATAAAGTAAAAGCTTATGTTATTGATTTGAGAGCTTTCTTCTTTTCTGATATAGGCATTGCAGTTATAATTTCTCTTTAGTGCTGCTTTAGCTGCTTCCCATAAATTTTGAGATACTGCTTTCATTTTCATTCAGTTAAAAATATTTTTAAAGTTTTCTCACTTTTTCTTCCTTGACCTATGGGTTGTTTAGATGAATGCTGCTTAACTTGAAAATATTTGGGGATTTCCAAAATTATTTTCTACTGTGGATCTCTCATTCTGTTTTGGTCAGAAAACATACTTTGTATGCTTTCAGCACTTTTAAGTTCATCGAACCTTGTTTTGCAGCCCAGCATAGGTCTATCCTGGGGAATGTTTCATGTAGTCTTGATAGAAGTTTTGATTTTTGCCATTTTTGGATAGTGTTCTCTAAGTATCAGTTTGGTTGATAGCATTGCTCATTTCTTCTATAGCCTCACTGATTTTTTTCTCTAGTGGTTGTATCAATTATCAAAAGTGAGGTATTAATATCTCTAGGTATCACTGTTAATTGTGTCTCTTTTAATTTATGCCAGTTTATGCTTCATGTAATTGGGGTCATATTGTTAGGCGCATATACATCAATAATTGCTATATCTTCCTGGTGAAATGACCCTTTTATCATCATGAAGCTTCATTTTTTGTTTCTATAAATATGTGTTCTCTTAAAATCAATTTATTTTGTATTTGTTTTTTAAATATATTTTATTGATTATGCTATTACAGCTGTCCCGATTCTTCCCCCTTTGCCCCGTTAAACCTAGTACCCCACTCCCTCCAGCAATCCACTCCCCAGCCTTAGTTCATGTCTGTGTCATGAACATAAGTTCTTTCACTTCTCCATTTCCTATACTATTCTTAACATCCCCCTGTCTATTTTGTACCTACCAATTATGCTTCTTAATCTTGGTCCCTTTTCTCCCAATCTCTTCCTTCCAGCTGATAACCCTCCAAAAGCTCTCCATATCTATGATTCTGTTCCTGTTCTGGTTGTTTACTTAGTTTGTTTTTTAGATTCAGTTATTGATAGTTGTGAATTTGTTGCCATTTTAATGTTCATAGTTTTGATCTTCTTCTTTTTCTTAAATAAGTCCCTTTAACATTTCCTGTAATAGTGGCTCGGTAATGATGAACTTTAGCTTTACCTTATTCAGGAAGCACTTTATTTGCCCTTTCATTCTAAATGATAGCTTTGCTGGATAGAGTAATCTAGGTTGTAGGTCCATGCTTTTCATCACTTTGAATACTTCTTTCTAGTCCCTTCTTGCCTGCAAAGTTTCTTTTGAGAAATCAGTTGATAGTTTTATGGAAACTCCTTTGTAGATAACTCTCTGCTTTTCTCTTGCTGCTTTTAAGATTCTCTCTTTATCTTTAACCTTTGACAATTTAACTATGATGTGTCTTGGTGTGGTTCTCTTGGGGTCCAACTTGTTTGGGATTGTCTGTGCTTCCTGGTCTTGTATGTCTATTTCTTTTGCCAAATTAGGGAAGTTTTCTTTCATTATTTTTTTCAAATATGTTTTCAATTTCTTGCTTTTCCTCTTCTCCTTCTGGCATCTCTATGATTCAGATGTTGGTACGTATGGAGATGTCCCAGCAGCACCTTATACTATCCTAATTTCTTTTAAACTCTTTTTTCTTCTTACTTTTCTGGTTGAATGCTTATTTCTTCCTTAAGTTCCAAATCATTGATTTGAATCCCAGCTTTATTACCTCCACTGTTGGTTCCCTGTAGATTTTTCTTTATTTCACTTAGTGTAACCTTCATTTCTTCCTGTATCTTTTTTTATTTTGTTTCCATACTCAATGAGTTCCTTGAGCATCCTGATTGCCAGTGTTTTGAACTCTGCATCTGCTAGGTTGGTTATCTCCATTTTATTTAGGTTTTTTTAGGGATTTTGTTGTGTTCTTTCATTTGGGTTATATTTCTCTGTCTCTTCAATTTGGCAGCCTCCATATGTTTGTTTCTGTGTATTAGGTAGCTGCTTGAACTCCCTGTCTTAGTAGCATAGACTGTTTAGAAAAGACACCTGTAAATAATGAGCAGTGGAGACTTAGGTAATCACCAGGGTGGGGCAACCTACTTCATCACTTTGTGGCTCTGTGTGGAGGCAGAGCTCAGACAGGAGACAATGCTGCTGCCTGGCTTCTGAAGGGTTACCTGGCACTTGCCCTGTTTCCAGTCACTTCACCCACTCTCCGTATGCAACTGGCACCCTTCCATCTGTTGCCCTGGTGCTGAATCCCAGAGTGGGTTGATCTGCTTATGTTTTAAGACCATGTGGGCCCTTTAATTGGAGTCTCTTGAAAATCCAGCAGTTTCTTCTGCTGCCCCAACACCCACTGGTTTTTACAGGCAGGAGTTATAGGGATTTATCTCCTAGTGCCGGAACCCTGGTCTGTTCAGTCTGGCCTGGGGCTGGGATTGCTCACTCCCAAGGTGTCCTTCCTATTCTAAATGATAGCTTTGTTGGATAGAGTAATCTTGGATGTAGGTCCTTGCCTTTCATAACTTTGAATACTTCTTTCTAGCCCCTTCTTGCCTGTAAGTTTTCTTTGGAGAAATCATCTGATAGTCTTATGGGAACTTGTTTGTAAGTAACTGTCTCCTTTTCTCTTGCTGCTTTGAAGATTCTCTCCTTACCTTTAATCTTGACTAATGTAACGATGATGTGCCTTGGTGTGTGCTTCCTTGAGTCCAACTTCTTTGGGACTCTCTGAGCTTCCTGGACTTCCTGGAAGTCTATTTCCTTTGCCAGATTGGGGAAGCCCTCCTGCATTATTCTTTTCAAATAAGTTTTCAATGTCTTGCTCTTCCTCTTCTCCTTCTGGCACCCCTATGATTCGGATGTTGGAACATTTACAGTTGTCTCGGAGGTTCCTGAGCCTCTCCTCATTTTTTTGAATTCTTGTTTCTTCATTCTGTTCTGGTTGAATGTTTATTTCTTCCTTCAGCTCCAAATTGTTGATTTGAGTCCTGGTTTACTTCCCTTCACTATTGGTTCCCCGTGTATTTTTCTTTATTTCACTTTGCATAGCCTTCACTTTTCCTCTATTTTGGGACCATACTCAACCATTTCTGTGAGCATCCTGATTGCCAATGTTTGGAACTCTGCCTTTGAGAGCTTGGCTATCTCTTTGTTGTTTAGTTCTTTTTTTGGAATTTTGATCTATTCTTTCATTTGGGCCATATTTCTTTTCCTGGCACACCTGTTATGTTGTAAGAGGTGGAGCCTTAGGTATTCATCAGGGCAGGGCTACTCATGTGGCTGTGTTGTGGTGCTGTATGTGGAGGAGAGGTCAGAGGAGGAACAGTGCCATTTGCTTGTTTCTCAGCTGGCTTTTAGTCACTTCCCCTGCTACCCACAAGAAAATTAGGCTCTCTGGTGCTAATTCCCAGGTGCGTGGATTTGTGTACATTCTAGGACATGTGGGTCTCTCCATCAAACACTCCTGTGAAGCTGGGAATTTCTGCCCCTGCCACCACCCCTACAGGTTTTTACAGTCAGAAGCATTGAGGCTTTCTCTTCCCATGCTGGAACCCTGGGTTGTGTGGTCTGTCTCACTCCCCTGTCGTTTCTCTCAGTTTATCCACATGCAGATCTGGGACTGCCAGCCGCCATCTCTCCCACCCAGTCCTCCAGCTGTGGCCTTGTTGCACATACTTCCTTGTCTTCCCTTCCTACCAGTCTGGATGAATAGTTCTTCTTTAACTTCTTGGTTGTCAGACTTTCATACAGTTCAGTTTTCTGGCACTTCTGGTTGTTTTTTGTTTTTAAATTGGTTGTTGTCCATCTTTTGGTTGTGTGAGGAGCAAAGTGTATCTACGTATATCTCCATCTTGGCTGGAAATTCAGAGTCTTATGCGTTTTAAATAAAGAAAAATATATTTATAGAGTCTTTTAGATTTAAGCACATATTTGCCATTTCCAGCACACTTTATTTTTCTTGTGGATTTAACTTATCATTTGGTGTCACTCTTTCCCCCCTAAAGTATCATCTCCTGTAATATCTGTTGTAAAACATAAATGCTTAGAATTCTCTCAGTTTTTTTATCTGGAATTTTCTTTATTACCTACATATTTTTAAAATTGTTAATTCTCACCTAAGAATAGTTTATTGACTTTCAAGAGAGAGGAAGGAAGAGAGAGAGAGAGAGAGAGAAACATCAATTATTTGCCTCCCATGCACACCCCCCACCCCCGATCAGGGATCAAACCCACAACCTAGGTAAATACTCTGAGTGGGAATCAAACCTGTAACCTTTTGGTGTGCAGGATGACTCTCCAACCAACTGAGCCATTTGGCCAGGTATCAACCATATTTTTGAAAAGCAGTTTTGCTGCATATAGGATTTTTGGTTGATGGTTTTTTATTTCAACAATTTGAATATGTTATTTCACTGCCTTCTGTCTGTCAAAAGATAATGCTCCTTGGCTAGCTTCATTTTTCTGCAGGATCAAGCCTTTGTAAATAAAGAGCATTGGAACTTGAGTTAAAAGATGATTGATGGAAAACACGCTTTACAAGTTCAATTTAGAAACTTCCAGAGAGATAGGAGACATTTGACCTGAAGACAATTATTGTTTATTCCAAAGGGTAACACAAACATCACATCCTCTCAAAAAGAATTTGCTTATATTCCAGAGTGAAAGCTTCTCCCCCCTCCTCCCCTGCAGGTGCCAATGTGCCAGAAGTTCCTACATGAGCTCTGAGTTTCAAAATTTTGGGAGTTACTATCTTGTGGTATAATATTTATTTCAAATGCAGATACATTGACATTCATCAGTTGTCCTGTGGGAACTGGGAAATTGACATTAGCTGCACTACAAATAAAGGCCTTTACCTGAATCCAAAGGTCTCCTGTTTCTATTTATATATGTGCACATTGAGAAATCAGCCATCAATAGTTGTTCCCATGTATATGTTGTTTTCTCTTGTTGCTTTTGAGATTTTCTCTTTGTTTTTGTCTTTCTAAAGTTTAATTATGATAGGTATAGTTGTGGATCCCTTTGTGTTTATGCAGCTTGGGTTTGTTGAGCTTCTTGGACCTGTGGATTAATATTTTTGATCAAATTTGTGAAGATTTTGGCCAGTATTTCTTCAAAAATTTTTCTGTTCCTTTCTCTCTCTCTTCTCCATATTGAAATCTTATTATGTATGTGCTGATACAGTTGATATTGTCCCCCAAGTCTCTGTGCCTTTTTATTTTTTCTTCAATCTTTTTTCTCTTTGTCCTCTAATAGGATCATTTCTGTTGCTCTATCTTCAATTTCATTGATTCTTTCTTTTGTCATCTCTAATATGCTGTTGAGACTCTCTGGTGATTATTTTTTAATTTCAGTTATTCTACTTTTCAACTTCACAATTTGCATTTGATTCTTTCTTATAATTTCTTTATCTTATCGAGACTTCCTATGCATGGAGTCATGGGTATACTTTCTTTTAATTTTGTAAACATCATTTTCTTTAGTTCTTTGAGCTTCATAAGCATGTTTCATAAGGGCAGGGATTTTGTCATATTTACTGTTGTACCTACAGCACCCAGAATAATTCCCAACATATGGTACACTTCAAAAAGCATTTGCTGAATGGATCAGTTAACAGGGAAGTTTAACTTTATTCCCTACATATGTATCTCTTCTCTATGCATGCCTGAAACTCATATTTATTTATTTATTTATTATTTTTGCTCTGAAAATGTTTGCCTCAAGTGTCTGGTCTCAAAATGGAGAGTTTTCAGGGGTTCATCAATGTCTCAAAAAATAATGGGAGTCTTTTCCTCATTATCATCATTAGACAATAGCTGATGCACCCAGGGTTAAAGAACTCACAGTGCATTGATGATAGGTAACAAGATGCATAATACAATTATGCATTTTTATGTATAATATTTTTTGCAGAAATGGTAGGAAAAACACCTTCCTCTGAGTTAATTTTCCTCTTTCTTCCATCTCACCTTTCTCTTCCCCATTCCCCTGCACTGTCATATAAACAACCCACATCTCACCAATCTGGGTTGTAATGGCGGTTTACTTTAAAGACAGACAACTTAATGTGGGGACATTAATAGAATGATTAACAAAACAAAGACAAAAAAGAAGTTAAAAGGGCACAGTTCAGAGGCAGGGCACTTAGATGACTGTCAACATTCCTTGCAAAAGGTAGGACCTTATCTGTTTCCTAAATAGGGGAGGCAAGGGCAAAACAGAAGAGACCCAGAAAAAGTTACTGTCATGGGAGTAAGCACACAATTCTGTGGAGGAGAGAAAGCTGATGCGTTTCTCTTGGTGGAAGGGGTGTGTTCTGGAAGCACGAAAAGTGTTTCCAAGGAAGGCGAACCCGATATGAATTCTGGAGGATAGGCAGGAATCTGCTGCCTTTTGTGGGGACCAAGCGGAAGGACGTTCCGGGCAGAAGGAGCAGGGAAATAGCAAGAGACTAATAGTTCAGTATATAATTGCTTTTCAATGCTGATAGTCACAATTATGTTTATTTAGTTCAATTTCATAATGAAGTTAGCTTTGAACACAGCAACTAAGTGTGAGGGAAAGAGGCCCCCAAACAGGCTAAAAGGTAAAGTAAGTCAGGCTAACGCTGGAATGTCCACAGGTAATATTCTAAAAGAACAGTTCACAGGGTTAATTGAATAATGCTTGCATTGACATTTTAGTACAAAACCTCTGTTAAGCACACATTCACAGAGATGACTTCTCTAACATTTCTACACGAATGCCATTATGTTGCTTTTCTTTCTTTCTTTTCGTTTCTTTTTTTTCCTTTTTTTTGCCCCACCAAATTGTTATATGTTTACTCTGTTCATTTAGGTGAGATTTTACTGTCAGAATTGACTATTAAAATAAGTAATAAAAATCAGGAGTGTGGGGAAGTGTATTCAGTATAGTCTGATGAACTTTGATTAAATAAAGAATTACAAGTGGTACCTCAGTACTCATCATTAATTCATTCTGGAACTTGTGACGAGTACCCAAACCACTGAGTACCAAATGATGAAACATTTTGTCTTGCAGGTGGCATGTTGTGACTTATATAAGTTCTAGCAAGTGTGACAAGTCCCAAGCAAGCACCGACTGCTGAAACATTATTTTCTTGTCAAAATGTGACAAGTACAGGGTTTGACGATTTCTGAAGCTGACAAGTACTGAGGTATGACTGTATGCTCCAAGCGACTTTGAAGTCATTGCAAAACCAGCCCGGCCTCAAGCAGAGATTGAGAGGTAGGAAAAATCTGTACTGCCATTTTTTTCTAGTAATTGCTTCTTTTCTGGCTCTATTAGTCATCTGCAGTTAAAATAACATTTACTGCTTTCTGCTTAATGTTCTGGAAGAGTCAATCAGGAAGCCATGAAGCAGAGACTATGGGTAATCTTAAAATCAGTAAGATGACCTAACCAGCCTTCCCTCTTGACTTGCTGTAATTTATTAGGCAGGGGAGCTAGAGCACTAAGCAGCTCCATCCTCAGCCTGAATATGTGAGTGGAGCTGAAGCACAGGACAAAAAGTTAAGACTCTTAATGCGTCTCCCATGTAGAAAGGCTTAGGAGTTGTATAGATAGGGACTATTGCAGGGTGTGCTATTGTATATCCCAGAGCCTGAGGCTCCAGTGAAAATGAGGGTGGGGGCTGGATTGGGGAAGAGCAGGGATAGGACAGAATTATTCTTCTTCCCTATGCAACAGGGAGACCTCAGTGTGGGTATTTGGGAGCCACATTGTACCGCATTCCATCTTTTTTTCAATGTGTGGTCTTCAGGTTTAACCCACAGTGTTTTTCTTCTTTGCAACACATACTATGGTCTTCAAACACTCAGACATTGCCTTTGAGTTTACAGAGTACAGATTCTACTCAACATCTACCCCCTGTAAAGAGTATTTTGGGAAAATGAGTTACACATGGTGTCCTGCTCAGACCATCTCATCTGACTCCTGGTGGCAGACAACCTGGGGGTTTCCCCCCTCCTCTTCCCCACCCTGGGAGATTTCAGTCAGATAGTTAGTTAGCAAGAGCTCTGAACTGTGCCTTTGAAATATCTCTCTCATCTTTTCCTTGGAATGTTTCTCTTCTCTTCCCCTCTCTGTCGCCATAACCACCACTTTTTAATTGAGACTCATTTCCCATGCTTGGATTTTGGCACTAGCCTTCCTAGCTCGTTGGCTTGACTCCCTGCTTAGAAACTAAGTGGCTCCTTATTTTGATGTTATAAAGAGTGCAAATGCCTGCCTTGTTCTAATGTCTTTCTCATCTGACCCCACACTAGCCCTATGACAATCTGTTGTGCCAATGCTCCTCATCACAGCCCCTCTGGTCTGATTGGGCCCATGTCTTCACTGTCCCCGGGTATTTCCCTAGAAGCCATTTTTTGCATTTTCTTTTCTTTATTTTATTTTATGGAATTCCCTTTTCCTTCTCTTCTGCTTATTTATAACTTACTTAGCCTTCAGGACCCCCTCTTCCAGGAAGCCTCCATGGGTGTTCCTGCTCTCACTCTCCTATGAATTTCTCTTGGCCTTCATGACTATCCCAATAACTCAATCCAGTTTTGTATTGACTTCTAACACCCAATAATGGTTTTCGATCATTAGTTTTCCAATTTCAAAAAGTCCTTGATAGCCCTATTAATACTCTTTTACTATGTTTAAAGTGTGCTCAATAGTTCTGGGTCCATAATAATTCTCAATAAATATTTAGCTTAATTCTTCATTTTTCAGCACTGAAGAACACTGTAGTCAGTTCCACAAATGTAGCACACGTTCTGCTCTTCACAGTTAGTGTGAGATACTTTTAACATCTTTAAGGGACTGTCTGTTTTGTCATTAAAGGGGCAGGGTAAAGTGGATTAAGCTATTCATCTGGACATCCATTTTCATAGTACAGTCACTCTTCTGAGCAGGATTCTTTTGTTCCCTCTAAAGGCCTCTGTAATGTTCTTCCTTACCCTTTCTTCTGCCTCATAGTGTAGAGGGAATCAAGGCTGATACCAAAGATGAAATGCTAATTGCCCTGACTTATGATGTAAATGCTTCTCTCCCACCTTTGTAAGCCCTTTTCGCTCCAAATCTATACTACCCTCCCAATGCCCTCCCCCACTTAGCCCAGCATAAAAGGAATGCGGGGCTATTGTTCTGGGCTCAGAATTTGGAGTTTGTCTCCTCTGGGCCCGTGCACGTAGATAAAGATCGTGCTCCTAACCCCTCAGTGTCTGGTCGTTTCATTTTTCCGTAACAATAGGAGTGTTAGGACCTCTCATATAAAACTTTTCTTTTTTTTTTAACCTGGCTTATGGTGTTGCTCTCACTCCATTCTTCCCCACTAGGATCTTCCCCAGTAAGATGATCATCTTTTCATAGGAGGAACAGTTTCATTAATCCCTAAAGAACACAGGTCTTGGGTTTCCCTACTACTCAGCAGGGGTTCAGCCAGCTGTTTCCAAAACCATCTCCAGGCTTTTCACTCTATTTCGGTCTCACCCATTTTGCTGGATGATGGTTTTGCAGTTTACTGCATTTTAGAGGTCTGTGTTTTGGGTTGATTTTCTGCTGGAAGTAGAATTTTTCCTGGGTTAAAACTTCACATCTCTAATTCCATTTTCTTTCTCTCTGTGTTTCTTTCTAATTTTGTTTACTTTCTTTACTTTTCATCTTCTAGGTCATTAACAAAGATAGCTTTGCTCAGCTCTAACACAACTCAAATTCTCCAAAAAAATTACATGATGTATTTTCTTACTTATTTTACATTTAGCTTCCTTTGAGATCTTTAAAAAAGACTGAGCTATTGACACAATAATTTCACTGACTTATACCACTGGACCATCTGATTTTATTGCATTGCCTAGGTTAAAGAATTTAACTTAACGTTAATTTTTCAGGGATGGTTAATGCTTTCAGTTCACTTGTAAGGCAGCCATTCTTTTTCTTCTGAAATATTCTCTGGAGATGTACATGAGTGAGGTAAATGTACTAAAGAGAGTTCTCTTGGAGAGACCATCCATAATTAGGATGTATCCAAAATCTCTAAACTTGATTAGGAGTGTCTTCTTTCTTCTTCGTCATTCTTTTGCTAAATTCATGATATGTTCATAGTCCCCAAAGCCTTGGTCTGTTTCACTATCCTTTAAGTCACTAGTTCCATTATTTCCCCTCTCCTAACACCCACCACTTGATTTCTTCCATTTTAGGAGATTTACAATAGAGTTTAGATTTAAGAAGAATACTTTAGAAAAGAAGGGAATTGCACCCATACCAGAGGGGATAAGATTCCTTACTTCTTAGTGATGCTATTTGTAACCTGGGATTAAACTTGATTAACAAGTGTTTAAGTTTCAGTCTAGGGTATCAGCAAGAGATTTATACTTAGAAATTTCTCTGTTGCAAAGTGGCCGGCGGGGGAGCGGGGGGAGTCACGTGTACTGTTAATGCATTCACGGGTGACTGAAGAAACTCAACAGAGTTCCTCAGGCTGAAGATGGGCTCTTTGGTTCACCAGGCAGACGTCCTGCCTGCTGCCTAAAATCAATAACCTTGCGTCCCTAAGCCTCTCTGTCCAAGGCTGTTTCGGTTGTTTGGTTGTTTGTTTTGGAAATATCACAATAAATAACCGAAGAAAGAATATTAGGGAAAGGCTACAGATTCTTTGGGGACATAAAGCTGCATGCATGTGGCCTCTGAGAAGAAGAAATTGCTATAGATAATATTTGCTTTTTCTACATTCTCTAAGGACAATAAAATAGAAACAGGAATAGGATGTAGAAAAAAGCTGTTATTTGTTCAATGAGTAAAGGCTTCTATTTTAGTCATTTTGGTCAAACAAGGGAACTGGGGACACTTGATCCTGAGCTGATTCAGTGCCCTGGAACCCAGGGGTTAGATGATTATATCCGGAGGGGTGATACTCACTCCCATGCCCCCGAGACCGGACCTCTGTCTGGGGAACCAGGCAGGGCTCTGCTGCATCAGCGAGGTCTCCATCCATCTCACCTGATGCAACCTGAGGCTTTCTGGTATAGAGTGAGTTTGGAGAAAGCTTCATAGTCTTGGCTAAGGGAGCTGGGGTCAAAATCAAAGTACCTTCTGCATGATCTTGTCTGTGCACATGCAGGGGGCTCTCTCCTCCCTCATCTTTTTGAGCATGGCTCTGTAGAGTTCTGGCACAGGCACAACAATCACCACAAGAATCCATGAACCAGAGCCAAACCTGACATCACCAAGAAGATGAAACACACCATGTGCAAGGCCTGCAGACATAGAACCCATTGCTCAGGGGACAAAGAAGGCACTGGCAGTACCCTAGGTGGTGACCCACCGCAGGACTGGCTACCCCTCACCCAGAGGAGGAAATGTCTGCCAAGGAGTTGCTGAATTACTCAGAGCTCATCAAAGAAAGAACTCTACTTCCGTGGAGAATTGCTTATTTTTCCTCTTAATTACCAAAGCATAAGGGTGTCTTTTCTGAAATGTTGATTTGGAATTTAAATTTGTGAGGCTGCCTCATTTAGCTTGCAAAGGAGATTCTAAACAGCACAGCTGGAAGGCTCTTTGGATTCCCACATCCTCAACCTGGAGGAGGTGGGCAGAAGAGCCGCGGGACGCTGAATCGCTGACATTTTCAAGGGAGTTGTTAAAATGGACCAAGGCTGACAAATAACCATGAACGGCAGAAGCCGCTGTATTGAAAAAGGAGGATTTTAGCAAAAAATGGTCCCTTAGTCATCCGAAGGGTGGCGGCGGGGGAGTCACACTGGGATGAAAGTGATTAATTGTTCTTTAAATCTCAGAGGAAGATTCCTCTAATGTTGTAGATGACAGAAATGAAGAATGAACTTTATTATCTGATCTGAAGTAGGGAGTCAGAAGTTGCTGAAAAGATACATATGGCTGATAGGGGGGAAAATCCAAGGGCAAGTTTAAAATAAACTCAGAAAAGGCTTATTGAAAAAAAAATTTTTTTTCCTGGTTTCCAAGCGATAGAATACTACTGTTTTGGGACTAGAATTGACATGTGTTTAAAAAAGAAAGAAAAGAACAGTACAGAAAGTACAAACCGAGAAAGCGTCTAGCCCTCTGAGGAGCTGTGCCACCCGGGCAGCTTCCTGCCGGGGCTTTCTACCCACGGGTGTAGTTTGTGGATCTACGAATGTGCTGGGTCAGTCTGGGCTCTCCGAGAAGGAGATGGCAAGATGAGATAAATGAGCGAAGATTTCTACAGGGGAAACACCTGCATGAGAGAAAATGCAGAGGGACTCGGGGCCGGGTGGAGAGCCCTCAGACCACAACGCAAGGCTGACCCCAAGTGAAGAAGGGAGGGAAGGAAGGTTGGGTGGTACGGTCCAAGATTGCCGTGCAGTTCAGGAAAGGCTCGGTAAGGCCATTGGGGCCACAGCCAGACTTCATGTCGGATTACTTTTCTGTGCCCGAGATGTGCTCTGCTGTGCTCAGTCCCTGGCTGAGAGCAGCCCGTGGGAAGCATGACTTGGATGCAGACGTGATGATGGGGTGCAGAGCATGAAGCTGCACCTCTCCATCAATCACACTTGCTGTCGTTGGAAGTTTGCATGACAGCTTGCCACGGCCACCACAGAGTTGGAAAGAACCTTACAGACCATTGTTCCAACCCTCTCATTTTGCACGTGCAGAGACTTGGGCGTGTGGGGGCTGGGCGGCTTTTGGTATTGGGCAGCCCTGGGTGGCAGAGCCGGTTTTATCCTTAAGATGTTCAAATGTTCTGACACTAGTGCTTTTTTCACTGAGCCAGTAACATCAACAAAGTTGTAGACAAGGTCGTAGTTCTTAAAAAATAAAATATTTTTGATGATAAAAATGTATGCATTCTACAAATTTGGAAAATAAAGAAAAGTAACAAGAAAAGAAAATACCAGAAAAGGAAAATATTACTTTTATCTTGGCCAACCAAGCCTCTGATTCTTAACCTTTTGGTGTATTTTCTTATGGTTTTTCTATGCATTTTTGTATATTGAAGCTTATATTATTAAAATTTGTATCCCAGCTTTCTTCACATGGCATCATAATACAGGCATTTCCCATGCTGTAACTATTTCATAAACTTAATTTAAATAATTACATAACACATTCATCTTTGATCCAGTTATTAGAAACTGTTAAAAAACAAAGGAACATTTAAGGACATTTAAGTTGAGCATAATCTTTTAAAGAAAATGTCCTGAAACTTTTCGTTTCAACCTGGGATATTAGACCATAGCTTCCTACCTCCTTACTGCTTCCTCCCCTGTTTTGTTATGGAAATTCTGTCTGGTCTCTGAATGCACAGAAAGGTTTGGGGGCTACAGGTTAGGGAGAGAATGGGTGGGAATGAAGGGGGAAGGGAGAATTTATTACAACTCATCCCCCAAAGGAGAATCTACATGTGCCCTGGATGTCACAGAGCTGGAATCTCTGAGCCCAGAAACAGACAGGAGGGGCTGACACTCCTTTCTAGTCACATCAAGGTGATGTCTGTGTTTTCCTAGGGAAGCACACATGAGCAGCTCATTGTTTTTCTTCGGTCAGCTCTGTATTAGTTTTTCTTTCTTTCTTCCCTTCTTCCTTCCTTCCTTCCTTCCTTCCTTCCTTCCTTCTTTTTAGTTTTCCTTTTTTTTCAGAGGAAGGTCGGGAGTAGTTATAGCATGATTCTAATTGCTATTGTTGTTTAGCTATTCATTTAACAAATATTCATTCAACCCTAGAAATGCCAGGTATTTTCTGGGTTTTGGAGAAAAAAAGGTATAAAGATTCAAGGTGGGGGGGACACAAAAAACTGGAATTTATTTATAAAAATTCTGTATTTATTCTTACATGTCTAACTGCAGTCACCTTCAAAGTACTCTCCATTTGATGCAATACACCTATTGATACTTTTATCCACTGCTCAAAACAGTTTTTTACCTCATCGATTTTGATGCCTTTTAGTGCTTCTGCTGTTTTTTGTTTCACCCCTTCCACATTGGCAAAACATGTCCCTTTGAGGACTTTTCCATCAGGGAAACAAAAGAAAAGTTACTCGTGGTGAGATCAGGTGAATAGGGAGGGTAGGGTACAGGGGTCATGCTGTTTTTGGTCAAAAACTGCTGAACACTCCGTGCAGTGTGGGCAGGTGCGCTTGTAATCACCCATCATGAAATGGGCAAATGCATTGAAAGAGTCTTCAAAAAAAATTATCTGAAGCCGAATGCAGCCTCTCACAGCAATGCCAGCTGGCACACTGACACAGATGGGTTCCTAGAACACTAATCTAGTGTGGGGGAATCCTGAACTACAAGGGGCCCACCCTCCAGAAGATAATTCTCTTTTGGGGGGGTTCCCCCTTATACATAGTCTCTGCCTGCAAGGAGATCAGAGTCTGATGGGGAAGATGTATGGAAAAACACATAAAAATATAGCATTTTACACACCCACACACAAGGTGTAGAACACCTGTCCCAGCCTAGCTATGAGTGTGTGCACGCTCATGCATGTTTAACCTTGTTTTAGTTCAGGTTTCCTAGTAAAGAGAGCCTTATGGAAATTCTACCATGAAAATGTTTTACTTGGAATTCAATCACAGGGAAGCAGGAGTAAAGTGCAAGAGGAATAAAGCGGGGAAGGACTGAGAGCATTCTGAGGGGAGCACTGGCGAGCTGGACACGGCTTGGTATCAAGCATAAAGGATTGCTTGATTTTGCATGTCTATTTTCAGATAGGCCACATTAAGAACACTACACACAAGAGAGGAGACCAGTTTATCCACCATGTCCCATTGATTACAAGTTCTTTACATGGGATGACCCCTCTTCACACATTTGGACTGTGCATATGTGGGTACTCAGGGAGCCCCATGGCATCTCACATACCAGAACCAAAAGGGGATCCCAGGTCAGGAGGTGATAGGCCCTAAGTACAGGTGTGATGGGAGGTGCTGTTGGGTTATGCCCATGAGAATACGGTTACCATGGGAGCTAATGTTCCAGGAGTTGCCAAGGGCCTTGTGTCAGATGCCTTGGAGAGGCTCTTAGGCGCTGCCTGTGTAGGCCAAGGTGTTGTCCACACAGCTGACAAAGCAGTGGTTGTGAGTAGTGTCTTCAAGAGTTCACTTATATGTGGAATCTAATGAACAAAATAAGCTAAGAAAATAGAAAGAGACTCATAGATACAGAGAACAGATTGAGATACAGAGAATATTGAGAGCTGTCAGAGGAAAGTAGGGCTGGGGGGATGAATGAAAGAGGCCAAGGGATTAACCAAAAAAAAAACCAAACACAAAAACTCATAGACACAGACAACTGTATGATGATTACCAGAGGGAAAAGGGGGTGGGGGGAGGTAGAAAAGGGTAAAGGGGGGATAAATGGTGATAGAAGGAGACTTGACATGTGGTTTTCGTCCTTCATTTTGTTTATGTGATGTATCACATTTATGGATTTGTGGGAATTGTATCAACCTTACATCCCAGGAGTAAATCCCACTTGATCGTGGTAAATGATCTTTTTAATGTACTGCTGGACCTGGTTTGCTAATATTTTGTTGAGGATTTTAGCATCTATGTTCACCAGGGATATTAGCCTATAATTTTCTTTCTTTGTACTGTCTTTATCTGGTTTTGGATTTGGGATAATGCTGGCCTCGTAAAATGAGCTTGGGAGTCTTCCCTCCTCTTGAATTTTTTGGAATAGTTTGGTAAAATTCTCCTGTGAAGACATTTGTTCCAGGACTTTTGTTTGCTGGAAGTTTTTTTAATTACTTCTTCAGTTTCACTAGTTGTAATTGCTGAATTCAGATTCTCTGATTCTTCCTGATTCAGTTTTGGAAGACTGTATGTTTCTTGGAATTTATCCATTTCCTCCAGGTTGTTCAATTTGCTGGCTTATAGTTGTTTGTAATATTTTCTTATAATCCCTTGCATTTCTTTGATGTCAGTTGTTACATGTCCTCTTTCATTTCTGATTTTATTTATTGGGGTCCTCTTACTTTTTTCCTTGATGGGTTTAGTTAAAGGTTTGTCAACCTTGTTTATCTTTTCAAAGGACCAGCTCTTGGTTTCATTGATCTTTCGTATTTTTTTAGACTCTAATTTGTCTATTTCTGCTCTTATCTTTATTATTTCCTTTCTTCTACTAACTTTGGGCTTTGTTTTTTGTTCTTTTTCTAGTTCTTTAGGTGTAAAGTTCAATTGTTTATTTGAGACTTTTCTTATTTTTTGAGATGGACCTGTAGTGCTATGAATTTCCCTCTTAGGGCTGCTTTCACTGTGTCTCATAGATTTTGGGTTTGTTGTGTTCTCATTTTCATTCGTTTCAAGGTATCTTTTTATTTCTTCCTAATATATTATTTAGCCTCCATGTTTTTGTGTGTTTTTCAGGGGTTTTTTTGTGTGTGAGTGATTTTTAATTTCATACCATTATGGTCAGAGAAGATGTTTGATATGACTTCAGTCATATTAAATTTATTGAGATTTGTTTTGTGTCCTAACATGTGGTCTATCTTAGAAACTGTTTCATGTGCACTTGAAAAGACCATATATTCTGCTGCTTTGGAATGAAGTGCATTTAAGATACCGACTAAATCCATGTGATCTAGTGTGTCATTTAAGGCTGCTGTTTCCTTGTTGATTTTCTGTCTGGAAAAGATATCCACTGATGTCAGTGGGGTGTTAAAACCCCCTACTATGACTCTATTTTTTTATGTTTATCAGTGTTTGCTATACATATTCAGGTGCTTTTATGTTGGGTGTATAAATATATACAAGATTATATCCTCTGGTTGACTTGTCCCCTTTACCATTATGAAGTGCCCGTCTTTGTTTGTTACTACAACCTTTGTTTTAACATCTATTTTGTCATATGTAAGCATTGCTACTCCAGCTTTTTTTTCCTTTTCTATGTGCATGAAATGTCTTTTTCTATCCATCTTCTTTTAGTCTGTGTGTATCTTTGGTCCTGACGTGGGTCTCTTTTAGGCAGCATATATATGGACCTTGTGTCCTTATCCTTCAGCTACCCTGTGTTTTTTGACTGGAGCATTTAAGTCATTTACATTCAAGGTGATTATTGATAGGTACGTATTTTTTTGCCTTTTTATTCTTTTAACTATGTTCCTCTGTTTTGTTTTGTTTTTTCTTCTTAAAGCAGGGCCTTTAACAGTTTTTGTAATACTGGTTCAGTGGTACAAGCTCCTTTAGCTTTTTCTTGTCTGGGAATCTCTTTCTTTCTCCTACAATTTTAGTTCATAGCCTTGCTGGTTAAAGTAGACTTGATTTCCAGTCCTTACTTTTCATCACTTTGAATATTTCAGGCCAATCCCTTCTGCCTGAAATGTTTCTGTTGAGAAATCAGCTGGCAGTCTTATGGAAACTCCCTTGAAGGTAACAGTGTTTCTCTTGCTGTTTTTAAGATTCTTTCTTTGTCTTTAACCTTTGCCATTTTAATTGCTGTATCTTGGTGTGGTCTCTTCGGAGTCACCTTGTTTGACTCTCCATGCTTCCTGGACTTGTGTGTCATTTTTCCTTCACCAGGTCAGGGATGCATTCAGTAGTTATTTCTTCAAATAGGTCCTTGATCCCTTGTTCTCTCTCTTCTCCTTCTGGTACCCCTTTAATGTGGATGTTGGTTTGCTTCATGTTGTGTCAAAAGACACTTAAACTATTTTTACTTTTTTAAATCCTCACTTGAGGATTTGAGAAAGGGGGTGGGGGGGAGAGAGAGAGAAAGAGAGAGAGAGACATTGATCAATCGCTCCCCAATTGCACCCCACCCCAACTGGGGATTTAATCCACAACCTAGATATGTGTCCTGACCGAGGATCGAACCTGCATTCTTTTGGTATACAGGATGATACTCCAACCATCTGAATCACCTGGCCAGGGCAAACTATCTTCATTTTTAAAAAAGCTTTTTCCTTTTTGCTATTCTGATTGGGTGTATTTTTTTTCCTATTTACCTTGTCTTTCAAATTGCTGATTCAAGCCTCTGCTTCATCTAACCTACTGCTTATTCCTTCTAGTGAATTCTTTGTTTCAGATATTGTATTCTTCTTTTCTAAATTGTTCTTTTTATGCTTTCTGTGTCCTTTTGCACATCATTATAGTTCTCACTAAGGTCCTTGTAATTCTAACTAGTTTCCTTGACCTCTATATTGGGTAAATTGCTTGCCTCCATTTCATTTAGCTCTTTTTCTGGACATTTCTCCTGTTCTTTCATTTGTGGAATGTCTCTTTATCTTCCCATTTTGATTGCCTCTTTGTGTTTGTTTCTATGTATCAGGTAGATCTGCTATGACTCCCAATCTTGGTAGGGTGGCCTTATGTAGTAGGTGTCCTGTGGGACCTTGTGGTAGAGCCTCCTCGATTACCTGCACTGGTGCTCCAGGAATGACCATCGTGGGGCTTATGTGGGCCCTCTTGTTGTAATTGAAGGCTTTTTTCACTACGATGTTTTTTTTCCATTACCATTTAGTCCCCTTATACTCCCCTCCCCCCAGCAATCGCCACAGTGTTGTCCATGTCCATGAGTCCTTTTTCCTTTTTTTTCAATCCCCCCATGCTCAACGCTCCAATCCCATTAGCTGTCATCCTGCTCTCTATCTATGAATCTGTCTCTATCTGGCTTGTTATTTCCATTTGTTCATTAGGTTCTATAGATGAGTGAAATCATGGTATTTGTCTTTCTCTGACAGGGTTATTTCACTTAGCATAATGTTATCTAGGTCCATCCATACTGTCCCAGAGGGCAAATTTTTCTTCTTTTTTTATGGCTGAGTAGTATTCCATTGTGCAAATGTCCCATAGTTGTTTTATCCCCTTATCTATTGATGGACACTTGGGCCGTTTCCATATCTTGGTGATTGTAAATAAAGCTGAAATGAACATACGGGTGCTTATGTTCTTTTGAATTAGTGTTTTGGGTTCCTTTGGGTATATTCCCAGAAGTGGGATCATTGGGTCAAAAGGCAGATCCACTGTTAATTTTTTGAGGAAATTCCATACTGCCTTCCACAGTGGCTGCACCAGCCTGAATTCCTGCCAACAGTGCAAAAGGGCTCCCCTTTCCCCACAACCTCACCATCACTTGTTATTTGATTTACTGATGATGGTCATTCTGACAGGTGTGAGATGATATCTCATTCTGGTTTTAATTTGCATGCCTCTGATGATTAGTGACATTAAGCATCTTTTCATATGTCTATTGGCTACCTCTGTGTCCTCTTTGGAGAAGTGTCCATTCAGGTCCTTTGCCCATTTTTCAATTGGGTTGTTTGGTTTTTTGGACTTGGGTTTTCTAACTTCTTTATAAATTTTGGATATTAACCCCTAATCATATATCTGGTAATTATGTTCTGCCATTCTCTGGGTTGTCTTTTTACTTCATTGATGGTCTCCTTTGCTGTGCAAAAACTTGTTAGTTTGACATAGTCCTATTTGTTTATTTTTCCTTTTGTTTTTCTTGCCTGGGGAGATATGTCTGATAAAATATTGATATAAGCAATATCCGACATTTTACTGCCTGTGTTTTGCTCTAGGATTTTCATGGTTTCAGGTCTAACATCGAAGTCTTTAATCCATTTTGAATTTATCCTTGTGTGTGGTATAAGAAGGTGGGCTAGATTCATTTTTCTGCATGTGTCTGTCCAATTTTCCCAACACCATTTATTGAATAAACTATCTTTAGCCCATTATATATGCTTGCTTCTTCTGTCAAATATTAATTGACTATAAAGGTGTGGGTTGATTTCTGGGCTCTCTACTCTGTTCCATTGATCTATGTGTCTGTTTTTATGCTAGTACCATGCTGTTTTGATTACTATGTCCTGATAGTACAGTTTGATATTAGGTAGTGTGATTCCTCCAACTTTGTTCTCCTTCTCAGGATGGCTGTTATTCTGTGGGGACTTTGTGGTTCCATGTAAATTTCTGAAATGTTTGTTCTAGTTCTGTGAAATATATCATTTGAATCTTGATAGGAATTTCATTGAATCTATAGATTGCTTTGGGTAGTATGGACATTTTAATGATATTATTCTTCCTATTCATGAAGCTGATACGTCCTTCTACTTATTTGCATCTTTACATCCTTGGTTAGGTTTATTCTTAGGTATTTTATTCTTTTTGAAGCAATTGTAAATGGGATTGTTTTCTTAATTCCCCTTTCTGTTAGTTCATTATTGGCATACAAAAATGCAACTGATTTCCAAATATTAATTTTATATCCGGCTACTTTGATGAATTCATTTCTCAGTTCTGGTAGTTTCTTGGTGGCATCTTTGGGGTTCTCTATGTACAGAATCATGTCATTTGCAAATAAAGACAGTTTTACTTCCTCCTTTCCAATTTGGATGCATTTGTTCCTTCTTTTACTGATTGCTGTGGCTAGGACTTCCAGTATTGTGAAAGCAGACATCCCCGTCTTGCTCCTGATCTTAAGGGGAATGCTTGTCATTTTGTCTGCTGAGTATGATGCTGGCAATGGGTTTGTCATAGATGGCCTTTACTATGTTTATGTATGTTCCCTCCATTCCCACTTTGCTGCAAGTTCTTATCATAAATGGGTGTTGTATTTTTATCAGATGCTTTTTCTGCGTCTATTGATATGATCATGTGGTTTTTATCCTTCATTTTGTTTATGCAGTGAATCACATTTATTGATATGCAAATGTTGTATCAACATTGCATTCCTGGAAAAGATCCTATTTGATCATAGTGTATAATCTTTTTGATACATTGCTGTATTCAGTTTCCTAAATTTTATTGAAGATTTCAGCATCTATGTTCATTAGGGATATTGGCCTATAATTTTCTTTTTTTTGGAGTGTCTTTATCTGGTTTTGGAATTAGGGTGTGTCGGCCTCTTAAAATGAACTTGGGAGGCATCCCTTTTGAATTTTTTGAAATAGTTGAGAAGGACAGGTGTTAGTTCTTAGAATGTTTGGTAATATTCATCTCAGAAGCTGTCAGGTCCAGGGCTTTTGTTTGTTGGAAGTTTTTTTATTACTGCTTCAATTTCACTAGGTGTAAATTTGTTTGTTCGGATTCTCTGATTCTTTCTGACTTAGTTTTGGAAGATTATATGTTCCTGGAAATTTGTCCATTTCATCTAGGTTGTCCAGTCTGTTGGCATATAGTTGTTCATAATATTTTCTTACAATCTTTTGTATTTCTGTGGTGTCATTTGTTACTTCTCCTCTCTCTTTTCTGATTTTATTTATTTGGGTCTTCTCATTTTCTTGATGAGTGTCATCAAAGGTTTGTCAATCTTGTTTATCTTTCCAAAGAACCAGCTCTTCAATCCATTGATCTTTTGTATCGCATTTTAAGACTCTATTTCATTTATTTCTGCTCTGATCTTAATTATTTCCTTCCTTCTACTAACTTTGGGCTTTGTTGTTCCTTTTAAAATTCCTGTAAGTGTGAAGTTAGATTGTTTATTTGCACTTTTTCCTGTTTTTTTTTTTTTTTTTTTTTTTTTTTTTTTTTTTTTTTTTTTTTTTTTTTTTTTTTTTTTTTTTTTTTTTTTTTTTTTTTTTTTTTTTTTTTTTTTTTTTTTTTTTTTTTTTTTTTTTTGATATAGGCTGTAAGGCTATGAATTTCCCTCTTAGGATTGCTTTCCCTGTGTCTCACAGATTTGGGTTTGTTGTGTTCACATTTTAATTTGTTTCAAGGTGTCTTTTGATTCCTTCCTTGATCTCATTGTTGACCTATTCATTGTGTAATAACATGTTATTTAGCCTCCATGTCTTTGTGTATTTTTTGGTGTACCTCTTGTCATTCATTTCTAGTTTCATAGATTTGTAGTCAAAGAAGATGCTCGATGTGATCTCAGTCTTCTTCAATTTATTAAGACGTGTTTGTGTCCTAACATAGGTTTGTCTATCCTAGAACACATTCCATGTGCATTTGAAAAGTATGTGTATTCTGCTGCTTTGGAGTGAAATGGTCTGAAGATATCAATTAAATCCATTTGATCTAGTGTGTCATTTAAGGCTGCCGTCTCCTTGTTGATTTTCTGCCTAGAACATCTATCCATTGAAGTCAAAGGGTGTTAAAATCCCCAACTATGATTGTATTTCTGCCGATCTCTCCCTTTATGTCCATCAAGATTTGCTTTTCATATTTAGATACTCCTATGTTGAGTGTGTAAATGTTTACTAGGGTTATGGCCTCTTGTTGCATTGTCCCCTTTATCATTATGTAGTGTCCTTCTTTGTCTCTTACTATAGCCTTGGTTTTAAAGTCAATTTTGTCAGATATAAGTATTGCTATCCCAGCTTTTTTTCCTTTCTAAGTGCTTGTAATATTTTTTTCCATCTCTTTACTTTTAGTGTGTGTGTATCTTTCCATCTAAGGTGGGTCTCTTAGAAGCAGAATATATGTGGATTTTGTTTTCTTATCCATTCAGCTACCCTATGTCTTTTGTTTTTTTCTTCCTCTTTTTCTTTCTGTTTTTTAAATCTTTTTTTTATTCTTCTTAAAGCAAGCCTTTAACATTTGTTGCAGTACTGGTTTGGTGTTAACAAACTCTTTTAGCTCTTTATTGTCTGGAAAGCTCCTTATTTCTCTTTTGATTTTAAATGATAGCCTTGCTGGGTAAAGTAGCCTTGGTTGTAGGTCCTTGCTTTTCATTATTTTGAATATTTCATGCCATTCCCTTCTGGCTTGAAATGTTTCTGTTGAGAAATCATATGACAATCTAATTGGTGCTCCCTTTTATGTTACTACCTGGTTTTCTCTTTCAGATTTTGGATTTACTCCTTGTCTTTAGGCCTTGTCATTTTAGTTATGATGTATTTTGTTGTAGGCCTCTTTGGGTCCAACTTGTTTGGGACTCTCTGAGCTTCCTGGGCTTGTATGTCTTTTTCCTTCACCAGGTATTTTCAGTCATTATTTCTTCAAATAGGTTCTCGATCCCTTGCTTAGTCTCCTCTCCTTCTGGTATTTTCATGATGTGGATGTTGTTATGCTTCATGTTGTCCCAAAGGTTTCCTAAGCTCTCCTCATTTAAAAAAAATTTTTTTTCTGTTCTGCCTGGGTGCTTCTTTCTAACTTGTATTCAGAATTACTGATTTGATACTCTGCTTCATCTAACCTACTGTTTATTCCTTCCAGTGTATTATTTATCTCAGATATTGCATTCTTTATTTCTGACCAGTTTCTATGTCTTTTTTCATGCTGTTGTGTATCCTTATACTCTAAATTCTCAATCTGATAAATTACTTGCCTCCATTTCATCTAGTTCTTCTTCTGGCAAATTCTCTTGTTCTTTCACTTGGGACCTGTGCTTTCGTTTAGCCATTTTGACCACCTCTTTGTGTTTGTTTCTATGTAATAGGTAGATCTGCAAGACTCTGATGTAGGTCTAAGTCAAACCCTGCCTATGACTGGCCCCGGGCAACCTGTTTGGAGCTATCAGTGATCCACAGCATCTGGTTCCCTCTGCTGGGCCTGGTTGTGTGCAGAGAGAACCAGGTTGTGCACCAAGGCCAGCTGTTATCACCACAGGCCAGGGGAGAGTCAGCTGAAGACTCAGCTTCCTGTGGTCTGCTTCTGGCTGCAGGTTTTATGTAGGGTTAATCACTGAATGTTTTGCAACTACACTCTTCAGCAGCTCAGCAGTAGGCCTTACGCACCACTGGGTGGGCCAGAGTAATTCCTGTCAGCAGGGCTCTTACTTTCCCTCAGGCTGATGCCACTCAGTGGGGAGTGCTCTGCCTGAGAGAGATGGCTCCTGCAGTATGGGGAATGACTCAGTGCAGGAATCCTGGTGGCTGTTCCTTCAGTTCTCTCCCCAGAGCCATCGGCCCCAGATTCTTCTCACATGTCTCTAGTCCATTATGCCCTCCCTCTGGTGGAGCCCAGGGTAAGTGGCTGCAGAGGGAATTCTGTGTGTTGACCCTTTATGAGGCTCTCTGCATCTCCAGCCATCTCTCCTTGGTGGACTGAAACCTGCTGCTTTTCATAGCCATATGTCATTTGGGTTCCTTTCCTGGTTCTGGTGCTGTAGGCTGGGGAGCCCAGCTTGGTGTTTAGACCCTACACTTCTCAGGGGGAAGCCCCTGGCCACTGAAATATCTCTCTGGTACTAGCCAGCCCTCTCACATCTCCTCTGCATTTCCTACCAGTCTTGTTGTGGTGATGTGGCTTCTTATATCTGTTTGTGGTTATAAAGCTTCTCTCCAGCTAGTGTTCAGTTGGTTATTCAGAATAATTTTTCTGTACTTCAGTTGTAATTCCAGTTCAGTCTGGGAGGAGGTGAGTGTAGCTTCCACTTACTCCTCTGCTATCTTGGGTCCTTTGTAATTGAGTCTTGATTGCTATAGGTCCATTTGTGTGTGGGATTGACCCTCAGGCTGGCTGACTGTGAGAATCAACCCTGACCACTGTGTGCCAGCTGCTGTGCAGATGCTGACCACACGGAATGGAATTTGCCTCAGCAGGATCTGGTGACTGCTGATACCTTCCAGTGTGTATGTCACTTGCGAAGCTAATCAGATCCTGTTCTGATGTTTTCTGAAGCTGGCCACTGAGTGTGTTGGTTCTGGGGCCTCTTTGAAAGAACTCTGGTCTGCACCAATGTCAGACACTGCCTGTGACTGGCCCAAGGCAACCTGTTTGGAAGTACACTTTGTGGCTGCCTTTGCTCAGTCTGAGTATGCATAGGAAGGACCAAGCTATTAACCAGGGCTAGATTTTTACCAGCACTGGGCCTGAGGGCAGGTCAGCAAAAGTCTCAAGGCACCCTGAGATCTGCTTCTACCTACCTCTACCTGCCAGCTGCCTGTTAGGCTCAGTCACTGA
Source organism: Mormoops blainvillei (assembly GCA_004026545.1). Lineage (NCBI taxonomy): Eukaryota > Metazoa > Chordata > Mammalia > Chiroptera > Mormoopidae > Mormoops > Mormoops blainvillei. The sequence goes on from PVJD01009019.1 coordinate 43,643, forward strand.
AAGCGCCTATGGTGGGACTCAAGTTGCAGGAGCTAGGTTCTCAGTGAGTCACCAGGCAGAGGCAAGTGGTATTCACCAGATTGATACGGGTTCAATTTTGGTGCCAGTGCTGGGTCTGAGGCTGCTCAGGAAATGTCCCAGGGTACACCAAGTCTAACTGCCTTCCGCTGGGTATTCGCACACCTTTGTGGTAGGGTGGGGCCTCAGGGAATTGTCAGGGTGAGGCTAGCAGGGTTTGTCAGGCCCAATCTGGCCAAGACTTAGCCATGCAGAGGGAAGGCTCTGCACCAGTAGGGCGTGCAAGGTAAAATTTTCTTCCATCCAAGATTTTTGCCTTTGTCTACCACAGTATTTCCAGTGTGCAGATCTTGTTTTGTTCACTGCTGTCTTTCTAGTGTTTAGAACAATGCCTGGTACATAGTAGACAATAAATATGACTGGCCACCCCACCAAAACAATAAAAATAAAAAAAATAAAGCCACACGACTCGGTCTGTCCCAAAGTCTGCCAGGAAGGGGGGGTCCCCTGGGGGTCAGGAGAGGGATAGGTGCCGGTCAGGCTTGAGGGGAGGTCAGGGGTGTGGCCCTGCTCCAGAGCCACACAACTCATTTTTCTTGGGCTCTGTCCAGACCTCAGGAGGGCAGAGCCACCGAGAGTCCAGAGAGTGGGGTCCCCAGAAACCCAGAAGGTGGAGCTAGTGGCTCTTTAAGGAAGGGGAGGCACCAGTCAGACTCACGGGCTAGTTGGGGGAATGGTCCCCACCCCAAAGCCGCACAACTCAGTCACTGATATACCCTGAGTCTGCCCAGACCTGTATACCCTGGTCCAGGCAGCTGATTTCTCAGCAGAGTGTGAGCTCCCCAGGGTGGGGTGACAGAGAGTCCAGAGGTTGGGGCCATGGTATTCTCCACCGCTGATACTGTCAGGAGGGATGAGCTCCACTCAAGAAAGATGGCATCTGTGGGGCAGTAGTGTGGTTCAGCACAGGGGGTCCCAGTAGCTGTCATCTCAGCTCTCTCCCCAGAGCCACAAACCCCAGACCCTCCTCACATGATTCTAGCCTGTTTCTCCCTCCCTCTGCCAGAGCCCGGGGGGAGTGGCTGTGAATGAGATTTCGTGCATTGACCCTGTAAGAGGGCAACTGTCTCTGGCAGATTCTTATCTCTCCCTGGCAGACAGAATCCCCACCAATTTTTACAGCCAGGTGATATATGGGTACCTCTTCCTGGCACTGGTACTCTGGCCTGATGTGCAGTTGAAACCTCATGCTCCTCAGGGGTAACCCCTGCAGCTGAGACATCTCTGCTGGATCTCAGCCACCACCCCTGGGAGCAGAACCAGCCCTTTTTGCATCTCTGTACTTCTTACCAGGCTTCATGTGGGTTCTTCAGTAAATCCTTGGATATAAGACTTCTCTTCAGTTAGACGTCAGTTGGTTATTCAGTCTGATTGCTCTATACTTTAGCTCTAATTCCGGTTTGGTCCTAGAAGGCGGTGGGTGTAGCTCACACTTACTCTGGCGCCATCTTGGGTCATTGCGATTTACTTTCAAATGACTTACAATATCTATTATCTACTTACCTATCTAGCCATTTATCTAGTTAAAACTAATATAGCAAAATATTAACAATTTTAGATTCCAGAGAGAGGGTCTATGTATGATTATCATCCTATTCTTCAGTATGTTTGAGACTTTTCATCAAAAGCATTGGGAAGAGTGACATTGCAGATGTTTGTGGTCTTGGGGATAAATGTGACCCCAAAGGGTCATCTGTTTCAGGCTTGCCTCCCACTAGAACTGCACTTGAACCATGAGTGTTGGAGAATAATTTTTTCTTTCAGAAAAGCATTCCTCCTCCTTCTTTGGCATCCTATTCTGTATCTTTTTTTGCTGTTAAGAAGTTCTTTCTTATGTGTGTTCCAAACAGTAACTGAAATCATTGAGGTTCTTGGCTATTTTGGTATCTTCCTATTTCCAAAGATAGTTGGAGGTTTGGAGCAGGTGCTAGATTTTTACTTTTCATCAAGATTTAAATTCCCATGGGCATTCTTGAATGGCTAGTGAGACAAGCTTCTCTCCAGTGTGGTCTGATATTTATCCAGGAACTTTGAAACGAAACAGAATGCAGCACTATGAGGCCGAGCCAGCTCTGCACGCATCCCAGTCCCTCACTTCATCCGCTGCTCCAGAGGGAGGCCTTTTCTTCTCTGACTGCCCCGTCTGAAATAGCAACCCATTACTCTTCCCTGTTTCCTTGATTTACGTGTTTAAAAATGACATTGATCATTGCCTGACATTATACCACACATTTGCTTTTTACTTATTGCCTCCTCGTGAAGGTGCACTCTGTGAGGGTGGGGTCTCGATCTATGCCAGCGGTTCTCCAGTTTGAACGGGCATCGAAATCTCTCGGAGGGCTTGTTAAAAACAGTCTGCTGGGTCGCCACCTCCGGAGTTTGTGGTTTCGTAGATCTGAGATGGAGCCCAAGAATTTGCATATCTAACAAGTTCCCGGGTCAAACTGATGTTCCTGGTCCCAGCACCACATTTTGAGAATCACAGGTCTGTTATTGACCAATGCATCCTAGCAGGTAGGATAGTAAAATGCTCCACAGACACTTGTCAAATGGATGAATGAATGAATGAAGTGATAATGAATGAGTGGAAGCTGCCTCATCAATATGATCACTGGGCTCTGGAAATGGGAGAACTTTGAAAACCAAATAATAAACAGCTGAGGAAACCAGTGTGGTTCCCACGCAGGGGGCTTCTAACTCGGGACCAGTGTCTGGGCATGCTTTACTATGAAGCACACGGGCATTGAAAATCCTTACTTTAAGTCATTCTTACCAACTCTTGACAAGGAATTTAGGGGTGTTTAGGAACATTTTAAACTGTTGACAATGACATAAAGGAAACTTTGTATTTAATTCCTTTTAGTGCCCTTAACAGAAAGAGAATAAAGAAGTAGCTGATTCAGTGGTTTTTGAATGATTCAGTGGTCTGAATTTGTAAGACCTTTCTTCCTTTTGGGGACGTCTTCCTCAGATGTTTTTCCTTTGTTAGAGATTTTTCCTTCTCATCAGTTCTATTCTAGAGGACATAGCATTATAAGAGATACTTCATTTGGAGTTGCACGCTTAGAGGTATCTGGGTGGGCACCAAGAAGCCATTCTCCAATTGTATTTGATCTCTGCAATCTCAAACAAAATAGCTTTAGTTATGTGCCCCATTTCCTCCAACTGCATTTGATTGTTTGTTTTCTAATGATATAAATAAAACATACTCTTAGCCATGAAGACAACTGCATGAGTGAACTGAGTGCTGGAGAATAAGAACAGAACAATCGTAGGTATTATTATTAGTAGTGTGTTATATTTATGTAAAACTATAGTTTCCAAGTGACACAAATGACCTCATCTTTCTTGGAATTATTCTGTAGTGGACAGTTTGGTGTTTAAGGAACTCTGGGTAAGCGGAGCAATTTGTGTCTCCAGATGTACAGTTGTTGGTCAAGAGTGTGCACATATGCCCTGTTGTGAAGATAAGTTCTAGCCTGAAGAAGCACAAGCACGTGGGCAGGGGGACGGACACACACACACACACACACACACACACACACACACACTCACACCCCTATTAAATACAAAAGTTTGTGCCCTGGAATCCGGGCTGAAAGAAGCCGTGCTACCCTGGGTGTGCTTGGACGGTCGGAGTAGGGGTCTGGAATGTTTTCAAGGTTCTGTTTTGGTGTCAGATTGAGTGGAGATAGGGCATTCATTAATTTAACAGAGCATCTGGGATCTTTAAAGCCAGAAAGAGCCATACAATTTATCAATCTTAATTTGCTCACGCTGCAGTTAGACAGAGAAGATCTCTGGGAAACTGTGACAGGACCCAGATGTTCCCCACTCGGCCGCTATCGCACACAGCGGCAAGGCTGCACAGCTCTGCCCCCGGCTTCCTCAGCCCCCCTCCAGCCAGGTCCCTTGCACTTTGGCCTGCTGTCCTCGGGCTACACAGTATTTAGCAGCAGAAACGCACTAAGTCAGTTAGGTGCCCTGTAGGCAACCCTCCCTGCAACCCTATCGTCAGCCATTGGCACTGGGACCAGGGCGAAACTTCCAATCTCATAAACATTTGTGTTGTTAATTAGCAGGTCAAGAGGGAAATGGCCATCCCACACAGGATTCAGGGCACTCAGGTCTCACAAATGCTCTCCTGTACCAGCCATGTGTAAAGGCCAATGGAAACATTAGAACAGCCACTTCATTATTTTAAGTTCCTTGAAGGTAGAAGCTGAATTTTATGTCACTTATTTTCCTATAGCTTCTCCTATAACGCCTTATATAGCAATGCTCGGTGACTGTGCATGGCCGAATGGGGCCATTGGACTCACGCCGATTTACCCACTTTTTACATTCATCTTCTCCTTTAAAATTTCTTCTTGAAAATGGGGCTATTAGTCCCTTAGGGATAAAAACAAACAAACACATTTCTCTATTCTTCAGGTTATGGATTTCCTGCTATGTGCGCTATCCTAGATCAGGTTTGGGGCATACAGAAGTAGATCAGACCGGAGCTTGGGCTCCACACACTTTAAAATCTGGTGGTTGAGACAGAGAAGTACACGGCTGCAGCTGATGAATGCCACAGGGGCAGGGAAGGAGGAGGTACTGGGTTTTATGATGGTGCCTAGCACATTTTCATTCTAGTTTAGGGGCCAGAGAGGAGGAAGCAATATTTATTTTGATTCCTAAAGCATGAGAAGGAGTGAGCCAGGTACAGATAATGGGTGAATCTTAGCACATAGTTTACAAAGGAGCCGAGCAGGGTATTTTATTGTCACTGCCATTACTTGGATGGCAGGGAACGAAGCAGTCGCTTCCCTTCCCTTTCCTAGCGGCCACCCAATGCCTAGTAAGAGGAGGTGACTTTTCTTTTGTGACATCTGGGCATGAGGTGCTTGGCATTTGCACTATTCCTCTGAATTTAGCCATTATATTTTAGGAGGCCTCAGTAAAAATGTGAATTGCCCTAGGGAGGTATAATAAAGAAAATCATTACCCACTAGCAACTTTAAGTGAAGCAAGTGATCTCTTCATGTGTTCTAGTCACCTCTCCGGACTCTGAGGAAATGAGCAATAAGAATTGAATTTTGAAGGGATGAGGAGAGGTTTAGAAGAAAGGAGGAAAATTGGAGAAGGTAAGGTCTTGAGGTTCCCCTAGGGGGCTTGGGGGAACACTATTTTAACCTGGTGTTAGTACGTCTCACTTTTTACTCCTCTCAGAGGTCCCATAACCAAATTAAGTTGGGAAAACACATGCCTGAAGAAAGGAAAAGTTAATCTTTAATAGGACTTTTCAGAGTCTCCATGATGCCAAGATGCATTGTGGTTCTCCGAGATGTTCTAACATTAAACATTTCCTAAATGTATCTGACCATGGCACCCACATGGTAGAATATTTTCTGAGGATAGTGTTCCAGGTAGCACACTTTAAGAAATCCTGGTTTGATGGATGAAGTGGCTGGAAGGAAAGACAACTCCTAAAGTGACCCCATCACGTCATTGCAGCAGCCAAAGTATTACGTGGTGGCGGGTGTTAGGTTGACTCATTTTTTACTAAGGATCAGCCTTGTTTCTTGCATAAATAACTGTTTATGCCTGACCTATTGTAGAGTTTAGAATATTTTAGTTTTATAAACAATTCTCCCCTCATTTATCTATTTATAAGTTTTTCAAGATTAAAGTTGTGTACTGTACTCCCTAAAATGGGGCAGACCCATAAAGGGTCTGAGCTCTTATGTACTTGCTTTCCAGAAAAATGCTCTAACTGTGTCTGTAAATGTCTCGTTCAATCCATCTTGGCCACTTGACCTTTTTTATCTTGCTTAGCTTATCAGTTCATCTTGGAAACACACACTTTCACCAAGCTGACCATGACTATTTATATACATTTGGAAGACATTCCACTGTATATTACCCTCAAAACGTTCTGTTTAGTATAGCAAGGAAGTGGTAATAGGACCCACTGTTTCATCCCTGTGTTTTCCTTAAAATAGTTTCCTACGGTGTTATCAGCCAGTTAAGGATTAAGAAAATCTCCTGCAGGCATTCTGAAACTTCCTTCCAACTCTCTGGGTTTCTTCTGGAGCAAGAAGCACTGAAGCTCTATCTCTGCTAAAAGCTGAGAGGGCAAAATCTAAGAGAGGAAAGAGGGGGAGAACTATTTGTTTTATTTATTTCAACTCTTTAAATTTCAACCAGGCACAAGAGGCTCTGCTGCACACCACAAAACATGTGGAAAGGGGTATGATGTGGCCATGTGGCCCTTGCCATCAGGAGGCTGACAAGGGAGGGAAACGAGGTAGCTGCATAATTGATTAACTGTGAGGCAGGCAACTAGGAGATAATGAAATGCACCAAGATCCACTCTGAGTGAGGAGAAGGCAGTTTTCTGACAACATTGTGGGAAAGGTGATGTTGGAGATAGGCTTCGAAGGATGGATGAAATTTCACCTTGGAGACGATTAGGGATGATGTTTCTTGGGAAAGGAAGAATGAGAGCAAAGGTGAGGATATAAGGTGTATTCAAGAAGAAGTAGGCAATCGTTTGGATATTAGCTCTTGCTCATCCTGTAACATCGGTTAGAAATCAGGAGTCATTCTTTACTCCTCCTCTGCCTCCCATTACCTTTCATGAACAGGTCCCCTAGTCCTGTGAATTTTACCTTGTGAGCAACTTTCAAATCCCTCACTGCTCCATTCCCACTTCATCTTTCCTGGTCTGTCTTCTTGCGATAGACCCCTAACTGCTTACCCCTTTCTCTCCTGGGCTGCCTCCAATCTACTCTCCACACTGCTGCCAGAGAAAACTTCTGGAAGGCGAACCTAACTCTTTCACATGCCTTCCAGAGTGGCCCATAGCCCTCAGGATAGTGCCTCAATTCCTGACCAGGGTCTGAGCCCCATAGTCAGACACACCTGTGTTCAAATTCCAGCTCTTTCTTAACAAGTTGTGTGACCAGCTGTGTTAACCTGAACTGTGTAACCAAACCTCAGTTTCCTCACCCAGAAAATGGGCCTCGTGGGCAGCCATCCTGTGTTTTCTCGTTTCTCTTTCCCTGCCGCATTCCCACCGGCATCCTGGCCCCACCTTTAAGGCCCTGCTTGCATTCCCAACTGCACAGGGTTCTGTCTTGGCCATACCTTTGTCCTCCCATCCTCTTCTGGTCCTCCTTCTGCTGGTCTTTCAAGATAGGTCCCTTGCATCTCGTCCTCTTGGAAATCAACTGGAACCCTCCTCCCTGTCTTCTCCGATTTCCAGAGAGCCCTTTGTGCACCTCGTTTCTGTGTCCCCACGCCCACCCACCTGTACATACCTCACTGTTGTTTGCCTTCCCCTTCTCATACCTGGCTGACTGTTTCTCCAGGATAGACCCCCAGAAGTGGAATTGCCAGTCAAACGGTATGTATTTTGAATTTAGATATCCAGTGCCAGAATGCGCTCTTGAGAGGGGTATCAATTTCCACTCCCACAAGCAGTGCATCGAAAGACCTTATTTCCCTCTTCCTACCTAACCCCGGGTAGGATCAGTCTTTTTATTCTTTGCCAATCTGATAGGTGAAATATAATATATCATTGTTGTTTAGTAGGACTTTCTTTGATCTTTAACAGCATTTCATGGTATCTGTATTTCTACCTTTGTGAATTGCCTGTTTGTTTTTTTGTCCTTTTTTCTAGTGGAGAATTCCCCTTTTTTTTAAACTGATGTATGAAATGTCTTTCTATATCCACCTTTAAAAAGACACATTGCAAATATTTCCCCTAACTTGTTATTTAGCTGTAAACTTATGTCCTATGTCTTTTTTTTTTTTTAACCAGAGGGTAGTTTAAAATCTATCAACCTTTTCCTTTGCAATTTCTGAAGGTTTGTTTTTTTTTAATATTTAGAAAGACATCCTTCATGGCAGGGTTATAAAAATAATCTACTTAATTTTCTTAGAATATTTTTATGGATTTTTTTTTTACATTTAAATGTCAATCTATTCAGGATTTATTTGGATATAAAATGTAAGGTAAGGCTCCATCTTCATTTTCCCCCAAACTGGTAGTTCATTGTTTCAAGAGAATTGAGTAACAGTATTTTCTCCATAAACAGCCAATTTAAAATATTTGCATCATGTGATGTATTTTCGTGTGCGTGTGTATGTACGTGTGTTTGTGCCTGGTTCCTGGACCCTTCATTCTTTTACATTGGTCTACCCTTCTATTCTTGTATGAGTTCTATACTAATTTAGTAGGTATGATATGACAGTATGTTTTGATATCTGGCAACCCTCAACAGCCTTATTTGCTGTAATTTTCCTATGGCCCAGACCTCGTCACCACGGAATGAGGAGAGGAATCACAGCCGTCCCAGGAGATGGCTGGGGTGCCAGTGACCTGAGCAGATCTGAATGCCTGGATGGGTGTGTTCTTTAAGAAATCCTCAAAACTGGGGGACGCCTCAGATTTGAGCACGTTTGCGGCGCCCGGGGTCTCAGCGCTGGCCCAAAGCTGTAGGGGTGCATGTGCAAGTCTGGGCTATTTCTGTACCAGCGGAGGTTTTAGAAAGTAGATAGGTACCTTCTGGAAATCGATGACAGTGGAAGGCAAGGATAGTGGTGAGGGAGGGCCAGAAGAAAGGTGATAGGATTTTTAACTCTGTTGTCATTCTGATTTATATCCAATACGGATGTGGTCCTGGCAAAAGGAAATTTCCACATTTCTAAAATTAGGATTCCTACGCTGATCTATTACCCTTAAAATAAGAATGTGGAAAGTAACGCACTGAAAACATGAACACTGGTGACTAGAACACTATGTGAAATGTTCATCTACTGAAGGAATGAAGTATTGTTTATTCATACCAAGAAATCCTTTTAATGTTTTTAGGGCCAAGAGGAGAGGGATTTTGCCCCAGTACCTTATATGGGTCTCATTTCTATCCTTTGCTGAAGTGAGAGCACATGAATTCCCCATGCCTTCATTCATACATTCTTGTTTTTAGCCACTGAAACTGTCCAGTTCTCTTAACTCAATCCAGTCCCACGAAATACCATGTGCCAGAAATGGATCAAGAAAGCAGCAAGCAAGGTTTGGATTAAGCCTGTGGAGAAGCCCTGCTGTAGAACGGTTACAGGAGGAAGGGAAATGGTTACACAGGTCAAATTCCACCGAAGCAACACTTGGGTTAAATCATCTGTGGTTTGTGCTTTCCTAGTGATCAATGGTGTTCCTTTAAGTAGGTTATCCCCTTGGGGCATAACAATCTTTTGTTATTGTGCATTTTTGTGGTGACTCGATTTAGCCTATAAATAGAAATCGCATGAATATGTTCTTCTGGGAATTAGGAACAAATCAGTACTAAACTCAGCTTTCAGAGGTGACTTATCAGATTATGGACAGGGTATAGTTTCTCGTTCATTAGAAAACTACACATTTCTGAGTGGTGTTGTCATACGGAAATGTGCAATACATAGACTTTCTCTAAAATGCTGCTAGAGTATCAGGATGTCTTTAGGCACCTTGTTTCTGTTCTGAATTTACAAAATGAAACCCAGATTTTTCTTCTAGAGATGTAAATGGAGTTATTCTCATATACAAGCATGGCCAGGGTGAATAAAAATGAGTACTTCATTAGCTTCCAATTGTGTTTTCGTATTATCTATGTCTGAATTCTTAGATACAATAAGCCCTCAGGAACAGAAAACAATTACACTTTCAGTTTAATACTTCTAGTATAGGAAAATATCTTGCAGGACGATCAATAGTCCGAAAAACCAAACTGTAATGAGACTGACTATGCAATGAACGTGTCAGTGTATATCTGGTGTGTTTTGTTTTGTTTTTTTGACCGGCAGCTTGTCTTTGTTACGTATCCCAGGAAGTAAAGAGTACCTTTAGTGGTGACGACAGACATTTGTTGATTGTCTAGCTATGCCAGTCATCTAGATGACCTCTGCTGCCCGAAGGGCAAAGGCAGAGCCCCTGACCCAAGGGCTGACGATTGGGCAGATGGAAAAATAAATGTAGAATGACCACCTATGATGCTGTGAGGAAACACAGGAGGGCCAACTGACCTGCATGAGGGATGGCGGTGAGGAGTCACAAAAGGCTTTCAGGAGGTGGTGATGTCTGAACTGACTCCACAGAGGAGTGGAAGTATGCCCAGTGAAGGAGGGCAACAGGAGAGGTACTATGGGAAGAGAGGATACTGTTACAAAGTCATAGATACTATTACAAATCCAGTTGGGGGAGAAAGTTGGGTGCTTATGGGAAAGGGGATGTGTGAGAGCCAAATGGGCGAATCTGATGATATGGAGAACCTCATCTACCATCATCCTAAGGGTGAGGCAGAGCCTCTGAGAAGTGGGCCAGGAAGTTGGGGTGAAGGGCAGGTGACACATGATCAGGCTGATAGGAACGAGTATTTTGGCAAACCAGTAGAAAAAGGATGACAAGAAATTGATGGTAGTGAAGGCGATAAGCAAACTTGTCAAAATGAATGTGAAACATAAATCACTAGTAGACCCGACCAGTGAAACAGACATGACTAAGTTGCTTCTGATTTAACAGATGGTTTTTGATGGTAGGGACGGAGAGAGAGGAGTCTTGAAAAACTCCTTGGATGTTTGGGCAACCAAACGCAGAGCTGCTGGCGGAGATAGAGAATGGGGAAGGAGGGGCGGGGCAGAGCGCCACTGAAGAGGGGAGGGTGGCGATGTGCTCAAACTGAAGGCGTGGAGTCTAAGTATAAACAGTTTTTTGTATTCTTTTCTGTAGCTCAGGAAGGATCTCTGGCCTAGAGACGTGCCTCCCTTCCTCCAGCCCTTCATAACCACTATTCCACTTTCTGTCTCTCTGAATTTGACTGCTTTCGAAATTTGATATTAGTGGAATCATACAATATTCATCTTTTTGTAATGTCCTAGCATGTATCAGAATCTTTCCTTTGTAAAGCAGGGTAGTATTCGATTATATGAACATAACACATTTTGTTTATCCATCCATTTGCCGATGAACATTTGGGATAGTTTCATCTTTTGGTTCTGGCGAATAATGCTGCTGTGAACATTAGTGTGCAAGTATCTGTTTGATTCCCCGCTTTCAGTCCTTTTGGGCATACAGAATTACTGGATCATGTGTAATTCTATGTTGAACTTCTGTGTTGAAACCACCACATTGTTTTCCACAGTGGCTGCACCGTTTCACATTCCCACCAGCAACGCATAAAAGTCCTAATTTCTCCACATCCTCACCAACACTTTTAAAAATTTTTATTTACTTATTTTTTTTGTTAGCAGTTTGGCAACTATTCTAACTTTTCTCTCTTCAGAGTTTGTGGCAGACTGTTCTGTGCTCACCAAATCCCATTTCCCTTTCTCTTTGGGGGTACGCGGCTAGACTATATTTCCCAGCATGCCTTGTAGTTCAACCGGGCCATGTGGCTGACTTCTAGCCAACAGAGCCTCTCTGCTGCTCCCAGGTCTGGGCCATAAAAACTTGCATGTTTTTATCCTGTCCACTGGCTAAATGGGAAAGGCTCCAGGGACCCAGGGGAAGGCAGAGCCACAAGACAGAAGGAATATGATGTTGGGTGCACACTGACCAAAAATTCCTGTGGTAGACTGCTATGTGAACAAGAAATACAGTTCTGTTGTGCTAAGGCACTGAAATTTGGGGGTGTTTGCTATAGCAGTTACTGTACCCTAAGGCAGGCTTGCATGATCTCTTACTCTTCTTTATTTTGGCACCACTGCTTCATTTCCTTAGAGGATGAGCTTTCTGTACTTCTGCATGCATGATGCAGGAGACAGCCATCCCTGAGTTGGCACGTCCCCCTCGCCCCACCGTCCTTAGAGTTGGATAATGAGTAGAGATTATTAGCATTGCTGAATTCCAAGTCCAAGTCCTCAGGATAGAGAATCCGACAGGCCCGAGTAGAGGGAAATATGCCCCTGTGTGCCAGCCTGTGATGGCCAGGCGGCAGGGCCTCTGTGCACAGCCTGGTGGCCGTTGTGGGCCTACCCCGTGGGGAAGAACGTAATGGGTTCAAGGGGCACCCCTAAAGGCATCTCCCGCCATTCTTTTTCTTGAAACGTGGCCTCAGGCTTCCCTGATTTAGTTTCACCCAATGAATCAGAATCTCAGAGGTGGATCCTGTAAAGAATCTCTGAGAAGGGGCCAAAGAAGTCAGGGCGGAAGGCAGGCACCCCATGGCCAGTTTGGTACTTTGGCTCCAAAAATCTGCATTTTTTGACAAGCTCTCCAGGTGATGTTGATACTCATCATCCTTGGGGAACCACTATATTCTAGAACTCTCAATGGTATTTTAATGCCTTATCTCGATGAATGTTTTTGCAGAAATCATCTGTGACGGATAGCTAAAAATCCTACGTTAAAGGTCACCAGAAATGGGCCTGTGGAAGCTCTCTTTGGTTTAGAACTGTATAGTATTTCTTCATATTTAATCAAAGTTTCTTGAGGCGCTTTCAGTTTCTTTTTGGTTATGTGCTAAGGGTTTAACTATGCCCTGCAAGCTCAAATGCTTTTAGAGGCTAAGCAGGGATCGTAAATAAAAGCTGCAAAGGGACTTAGATCTGTTAGAAATGAGGAGACCTGTGAGAAAACGGTGCTTGTGCACCCAGATAAAGGCTCCCATAGTCAGTGTCGACTACCGTGCTCAAACAAAACTTGTGTCAAGGTTATACCGAACCGGAGAGGCTGTGCGTTTGGAACATTTGTTACGTAGGGCCTTGTTTCTTCCAAATAAAACGATTTCAAATCCTTCAGCTTTTTAAGGAGTCATTGTCACTACTTGTTTTCAGAGTCTCATCACTTCTTTTTAAAATGGTAGAGAAGGGAATTCTTCCCAAGTTCATCTAATAACATGAAAACCATCAGTGCTGAGAAAAGGTCTCTGTTTTCAAATGTCATCATTTCTATTAATATATGTTATCACTGTGCTCGTATAAGATCATGGTCATTTAAATTTTGTTATTAAGGTAATAGAATAGATAAGCCTAAGGGAAAACTTGGAAAAGAAATACAAAAAATAAGCAAAATGATCTCATCATTTCTCCATCCAAAAGCAATTGCTGTGAACATTTTTCATATTCTCCCAGTCTTTTTTTCTATGTAAAGTTAGAAAAATAATTTATTTTTCAACTTCACTTTGTTCCAGAAAGGATTAAAGACAACTAAAAAGTCACTTTTAAGTGGTTGCTTATGTTCATCCATATTTATGCAGACATATATATGTTATATACATAAATTACAATCACATTGAGTGTGTGCGTGAGGGCACGTGTGTGCATTTCTCTAAGCCATGTGTCTTGGAGATCTTTTCATGTTGTTCCTTGTAACAACAACAGCTTCCAATTTTTTGAGTACTTTGTATGTGTCAGACACTGTTCTGATAACAGCACGCGTACTGCCTTGTTTAATTCTCGCAGCGAAGTGGGCGCTGTTGTTAAGTCCCACTTTCAGACGAAGACCTCGGGGCGCGGAGGAGTTCACAGCGTGCTGTTCCTGTGAACACTAAGCGCTGTGACTGGGACGTGATATCCATTGGTCTGACCCCAGAGTCTGCAAGCTTCACCACCAAGCAGCACTGCCTCTCACACTTCTCCACTATTGGGTAGTATTTCATAGGCTATGTTTAAACTCTCCATACTAATTGACATTTAGGTACCTTCTAAAATTTTAGTATTACCAATAATATTACAGCAATATGTTGGTACACAAATGCACATATTTCTCTAGAATAGAATTAGAATAGAATAGAATTAACATTTTTGAAACAAATGCATCCATCCTTTTAGAGCTTCTGCATTTAGTGTCTTTTCTAAATGAGGCCTTCTCTATTGTAAAGTTATTAACAACTTCTGTTTATTTTAACGTCAATATAGCATTTATTTTCCCTTTAATCCATTTGGAATTTATTTTTGTGCATAGAGTAGAACAGAAATCTACTCCTGTGATTAAGAAAATAGTTGATATAAATGGGTTACTAGTAGGCTGGCCAGTCTCTCTGGGGCATTTTGCCATCTCAGGAGCTGAATTTGGTCTCTGCCGTTGGCTGGTGGGCCCCCTGAGTGGTGAGGAGGGATCATCAATATTGTTGGGCCACAGATGGCCTCTATCTTGTGGCCCACAGTGCATGGCACATCCTCAGTCTGTGGTCCAGGAGTGTGACGGCTAAGGCCCGTGTCGCCAGGGTTGCCTGCCCTCTGACATCCGCCTGTGGTGGGCTGATGAGAGGTGTGGGTAGGAGATCAGAAGATGGGGTGAAAGAGAGATCAGACTATTTATGCCTTTTATTTTTGCCCTGTCCAGCCATGGATAGGCTCTCTGTAAATAATTCTTTTAATACTCTTCAGTTCAATTCTTTGAATGTTCCGAAAGTGTCCTGCTGGGATTATGATTAAAATGGCAATGGAAATGAAATTAATAAAAATGTGAAACCACAAAGTTTTAGATAGGAAGAAGGCATTTAAGACTGGCACATAGAATTTGTTACTAATCCAGCCAAAAACCAGTGGATTTTAAGAAAATGTATTGACTAAAGTCCATAGTTGATGGCCACTCTTATTGTGTTGTTCATTTTGGGTGAAATAACTAATTATTTCAGCAACATGAGGTGCTCAGTTGAGATTTAAAGTTTGGGGTCATGGGCGGTAGCACAAAACTCCCTTCCCGGGTGGATATTTGTGTTATTTCTGTCGGGGGAGGAAAGTGAACTGGAAAAAGAGGGAGTAGATAGCACTGCTGTCAACACATAATTAAAGGAATTTTTTCAAGGTCATGTTTTTAAGGGACCTATGATTCTTGTGCGATAACAAGAATAAAATGCAGTCTGCACTGCAGGGGCACTGAAAGAATTTTTAGTGAATGTATATAAAACCCTTTGACCTGTGTACTAAGGCTAGCCCCACGCTCTAGACTCCTTTAAAAACAAGCTCAACACAGCCGTGTGAAGGATTGCCACATTGCACCCGACTCCTGTAAATCAGGACACTGTGGCATAGACTTGGTCAAGATGATACAGCAGGAAAAATCAATTAAAAACTTAAAGCTTCCTATGTAATGGCATATTAGTTAAAGAGAGGTAATATTTAACCAGCTAAATCCATTCTACATAATCATGATTATCTCCTTCTTATCTCTCATTCACCTGCCTCACTAAAACTGTTCCCTTTCTCCCCTTTAATGTGTTTTGAGTAGTTTTATACTCGTACTCCCTACTAATTTCACTAGCGTGATATTAGACATGAAGTGATTAAAATGTAAATGCCCTTGAACCACTGCTCTGGCAGGGATGAGGAGCATGGGTTCAGGAGGTGCTGCCACTTAAGATGTTACATGGAGAGCCGTGGCCACCCTGTTTCCATGCCATGGACATCTTTCAGCCGGGACTCTTGGCAGGGAGTGGCATTTCCTATCCACCGTGTTTTAGCCAAGACCATCTCTCTTCAGTGTCCTAACCACCTAAAAGGGAGAGTTAGAAAAACAGAGAGCAGTAGAATCTCTGAAGGCACACCCAGTATTTTTCAAGCCAAACTGGAGAAAAAGAAAGCCTCCACAGAAACCAATCGAGTATAATTATTTAAATATTACTTATGAGTCAGCTGACTTATGGTTTGTTCATCCATGAGACTGTAAACCCCATGAGGAAAGGGGACATCTTCTTTCATTGCATATTCAGTGCCTAAACAGTGCTTTGCCCATGGTAGTTACTCAGCGTTTGTTTATTAAATGCCTAAATTCAAGAGCAAGGGCTTAGCAGAAAGGACTCTCAAGAATAAAGAAATCCTGAGCAAAGAGTATAGAGTAAGAGCACCTTGAGATTACAGAGGGTAATTCGGCTTGGCCTTTGTGGTAGATGAAATAATACCCTCCTGCCTCCTGTTCCGCCCACTCCCCCTTCCCAACATGTTCTAGTTCGACTCCATGGAAGCTGTGAATATGCTGTTACTTGTCAAGAGGGAATTAGGGATGTGGATGGAACTATGAATGCTAATCGAGTGATCTGAAAGTAAAGATATTATCCTGGTTATTTCGACGGGCCCAGTGTAATCACAAGGGTCCTTTGAAGAGACAGAGGGAGGCAGAAGAGGTCAAAGTCAGAGGCGGATTTGAAGACGTGCTGCTGGCTTTGAAAATGAAGGAAGGGTCCACAATTCAAAGAAGGCAAGCAACTTCTAGAAGCTGGAAAAGACAAGGTAACAGACTTTCTTACGGAGCTTCCAGAGGGAACATAATCCTCCTTACACTGGCTTTAGCCTAGTGAAACCATTTCAGACTTCTCCCTGCAGAACTGGATTCAGGTCAGATGGGTGTGGGGGATTCAGTCTGGCCACCTGGAACGTTGCATACGTCTGCTCTTAGTTATTAGTTAAGTGTTGGCCATATCTGTGTCAATTAAAAGATTTTTTCTGGCACCTTTGGGAGAGAGGCTTATGGGCTTGAACCCTAGAGATGTGGGGAGTCATCTTACCACCATGGAGAGCTGAGAACTGAAGGTAACAAGGGGAGCTCAGAGCCAAGAGAGGAAGACAGACTGGATCCCTGTTAAGCTTCTCTAGAGCTTTTCTATTGCATGAGCCAATAAATTCATTTTTTGCATAAGCCAGTTTAAATTGAGTTTTCTAATTCTGTCACTAGTTTTTAGTGAGGAGGCACAAGAAAGTGGTAGAATCTACTGTGTCTCTTATAGTTTATATGTGTATGAACTAGATATATCACTGCATATATTTTCATCACAGAGTGTGTGTGTGTGTTTAGTTATTCTTAACCACTTTTTCATCTTTACAAAGATCTGAGTTAAAGCACCCTCTTCCCAACACTGCCCGTTGTAGCTCTGTAAAAATATAGGATATACCTGAATCTATCTGACCATTAACGTCAGGAAGACAGTGCCCAATTATGGAATCTTTCTGTAACGATTATTCCTTCTACCTTCTACATTCTATATTATGATATTGCCTAGCATATTGAAATTCTTCTCTTTATCATTTGAAAATATTAGCTATTAGAATTCTAAATATTAATGGGGGTCATTTTAAAAATACGATACAATTAAAACAATTTTTTAATACAATTAAAAAAATGATTTGTCCTCACTAAATAATTTTGTTTGGTGTTCTTGCGGTTTATCCATATTTAACTATTCTATTTCTTAAAACTTCAGCAACTTGATTTTACACACAGCAGCAGTTTTATTTGTTGAGACATATTTGTCATCGGGTTATTCACCATCAATAAACAAAATTTGCCTTCTGTGTGGGGGCCTCTCTTTTGAGTCTATGTCTTAGCTATAAGGCTTCTCCCCCTTCACATGGAAAGACTCGCCAATTCAAGTGCCTGCCAGGACCAGGAGGGTCATGGGTGAAGTGAGCTGGGTGGCGATTGTAGTTGACTACAGGGTCCATGTCAGTTTGAAGGGGTACCTGCTTGCTGCTGCAGAATGTAAACCCAGTTGCTGATCTTCTAGTTTTGCAAAAGAGGCCATAAGTCTGGATTTTTATGTGCAACTCCAGAGCTTTGAATATAGAAATCAAATTAAAATCAAAGAGTGCTTTATGGACCAAATGAATCCCACACAAATAACAAAATCCAGGTTCACAGGCTTCACTATGACCCCCAGGCCCCAAGCTTGTCCTTTCAGAATACATTAATCCATCTTCTCCACCAACAGATGGCATTAGTCTCATTTCGATCATTTGTCCACTTGTGAGCACTGTGCGTATGCTTCATTTTCAGGGGTCTGGGACATTGTTAATCCTGAAATGGCCAATAAATGCAAAAGCTATGGCACTGTTGAAAACACTAGCAAGGAGAGACATAAAATTATGATGGGAGGGTATCAGAGAAAACAAAACACAAGAAAATGGTCCAAACAGGTCAGAAGTTTTGCATAGGGGCCGCATTGCTTGGGGGTAAGGATGATTCTGAAATAGAGAGAATCCTACATGTGAAAAGTCCATGACATGCAGCCTTCCGCATTTGCAAGAAAAGAAGAAAAGTACCTAATAAAATAGGAAAATTTTCTAGTGTTGGCTGTAGGATTCAGGATACAACATAGATGTCTATTTACCTAATACTTTTCAGAAGAAAGCTAGCAATTTGTTGGAGAACTTGAAGAGTATTTCTGGTGAAAGTCCTCTGGATATAACTTTTGTGGCAAGCCGTGGATTGGATCAAGTTCTATTTTGTAACGAGGTGGCAAAAGTGTGACTATTGTAGTTGTTCAGGAGTTTGCTGTGATATTTGTGGGTGTCATCGGCGAAGAGATTTACATACCTCAACTAACTTTCAATATCGATGAGCTGCTCTTTTTTCATTATGATAAAATATATATAACATACAATTTGCCATTTTAACTATTCTTAAGTGTGCAGTTCCGTGCATTCACCTCATGGCACAATCATCACCACCACCCCTCCAGAGCTTTTTCATCATCTCCAACTGAGATTCTGCACCCATCAAACACCAAGTCCCTACCCTCTTCTCCCCCAGCCTCTGGCAGCCACCATCCTACTTTCTGTCTCTATGGATTTCACTACTCTAGGTACCTCATGTAAGTGAAATCATTTGACATTTTTTCTTTTAAGCTGTTTTCCTGTTTTTAAAAAATATCTATTCATTAACGAATATGTGTCAAACTCCTAATCTGTGCTCAAAATTGATCTATGTCCTGAGGATTCAGCGGTGAAAACCACAGACCTGGTCCTTGCTAACTGGGTGGGTGGCAGGAGCCAGACAATAAAGGAATAAACACAAAGCAAGCAAAATAATTTTATAGCAGGCTTTGAATACACTAAAGCTGAGATTCCTATTAAATGTCCAAGTAGAGACATTGAGTGGGAAGTTAGATAATAGATGATTCTGCTTGGCATGATTGAAGGTTAAGAGTTGAAGCCATAAAGATGGTATTTAAAGCCACCAGCTGGAGGAGGTAACCTGGAAAGGATGTGAATACATCAAATGGGAGAGCCTAGGACCGAGTGCCACAAGGTTCTAAGATTTCAAAGTTGAGCAGTGGAGAAGGAGATCGTGCAAGAGACCAAGGAGGAATGGACAGTGACAGAGAAGAAAGGTGGATACGGGATTCAAAGGCCAGGAGAAAATATTTCCAGAAGGATGAAGTGGTCCACCAAATTGAATGCTGCTGAGAACTGAAGATGAAGGACAGAGATGGCCATTGGCTTTGGCCTTAAGGAGATCTCGGGGAGACCAGAGAGGCCCAGGGAAGTGAGGGAAATGGAGATGGCAGCTGTGGACAACTCTTTTGAGAGGTTGTGTCATGAAGGAAAGTCATGGCATAGGAGATGGTTCCTCAGAGAGTATTTCTCAGTAAGCAGGAGGAGTTCATCCTCAGCTTTCATGACTCTGAGGGGCTTTTCCCTCTCTAATTTGGAGGAAATGCCTCAGGAATTGCCAGTTTTGAACTTAAGTACAAATCCACTTAGGAGCCACCAACTGGAGCCTAACTTACTCGTAAATAAAAGAATTTCAGTAAACGATTCTCTGTCATCAAATCTAAAGGTGAATTTAAAACACTTTGGTAGGTTTTTGTTCTCTCACCAGGGGTCCCCAACCTCTGTGCCGTGAACTGGTACTGGCCTGGGCCGCACAGCAGGAGGTGAGCTTGCATGTAGTGCACTTGAATCACCCTGAACTCATCTCCTCTACCCCGGTCCATGTGAAAATTGTCTTCCACGAAGCCAGTCTCCGGTACCAGAAAGGTTGGGAACACTGATAAGCCACCTATGGCAGTAATTTGCATATTTGCCTTAGATAAAATAATGTCTTATACTTAGATGGAAACGTTTTCATTTCACAATGATTTTATGTGCCAGAATTATTCTTTTTTAAAATTTTAAAAATTGATTTGAGAGAGAGAAAAAAACATCAATTTCTGGTTCCACTTATTTACACATTCATTGGTTGTTTCTTGTATGTGCCCTGATGGGAGATCGGCCTTGATTTATCAGGATGATGCTCTAATCAACTGAGCTACCTGTCCAGGCCTCATAATTCTTCTTCCTCTTCTTTTTTAAAATCCTTACCCAAGGACATTTTTTCATTTCTTCTAGAGAGGAAGGGAGAGGGAGAAACATTGATGTGAGAAACATCTGTTGCCTTTGGCATGTGTCCAGACCAAGGACTTTACTCAGCAGGACCGGGGATCAAACCCGCAACCTACGCATGTGCCCTGACGGGGAATCAAACCCGCAACCTTTTGGCTACAGGTAGATGCTCCAACCATCTGAGCCACACTGACCAGGGTGAAAATTATTCCTTACTATTAATCAAATGGTGCAGGGAGAGAGATAACAGAAGGGAAGGTGTAATAAATCGTCAGTTGATTCCAACAAAAGCACAATGCTGGGGGGATATTCTTGCTGGCAACACTCAAGGCCGTTAGTCACCATCCCTCAGTGACTTCGGCCTGGGTTATCAGGCTGCGAGTCCAGAAGTAAGCAAAGCATGAGCAACACAGGCATTAAAGAGGAACAGGTACATAAAGACCTTAAGTTTCTGAGCCATTTCAAAAAGACATACTGCAAAAATCCTATCAATAATAGTGTTCAATAATTAGCTGCTGTGCAAGATTTAGTTTCTCCAAAATCTCCAATTTTAGTGAATAGTATCTTCCTAGTCAATAAATTTTAGAAAATGAATCAACCTAAGTTTCCTCTCTAAAAACACATTGTATTGTTTCTCTTCGAATAAAACCCACACCGTTCAAAAACCCGCATTTTTAAGCTCAAGCCAAATGGCTGCATGAAGGAAACTGCCCCATTACATCGTCCCAGCTGCTTCTTCAGCTTCAGAGCTTAACTCTCTCCAGATGTAACCTCTCACTCCTCCCTCCTCCTAAGTTTTGTCTTGACTAAAACACGACTAAGGGAGGTTTTTCTTCCCCATGTGAACTCAAAAGCAGGGAACATGGAATTGCAACTTCAGTGATAAATGCTTGATAGAGCGTGGTTTTTCTCCGGCCCCTTGGATAGATATATAAGGGTAGTGGTAGTATGAGGAAAAAAGAATACTTAAAGTTGGGTCAAAAGGACTAGATTAAGAACATATAACTCATTTCAAAGGAAAATCTTAGTTCTAAACTAAAAAGTACAATTTACTCATATCAACTCTCCCACAGACAATAGTATTAAGGATGGAGGGGGTATACGTGAGCATATGTGTGTGAGAGAGAGGAGGGGATTGCGGGAGGCAGAGAGAGAGAGGGGCAATGGTTAGGCAGCTGAGGTGATCATTTATGCATGATATTTATGATAATAGGATGACTTCAGGAAGCCTTGGTGGGACAGAACTGATTGCTTGTGAGGAAAGAGAGGACTCCACAATGACAAAAAGGCTCTGGCCCTGGGCAAATATAGAATAAAGGAGGAAATGACGATGAGGTTAGAGTCCTTTTCTCTGCTAATCAATGCCTTGATGAGTGTAATGGCAGTGACTGCTATAAGGTGGCAAGGCTGTGATGGGTAGTGTCCAGGGCATGACTCTAAAGAAGTCACTGATGGGAATGTTGAATTAGACTTTACTTCTTAAAACTTCAGATTTACAAATTACCGAGCATAAAACGGACTCTAATTTTTATACTGAAAGCTATTTGTGGAAATAATCCAAATAGCTGGAACCTATATTTGACCTTAGGGTGAGGAGTCCAATAGCATATCTGTGTGTGATAAAGACAAGGTTATTTTAATTAATAGACATGTGCTTATACTTAGCTGGAAGAGGTAAAAACATAAAATGTCATGTGCCTGTGAGTGGTATATGTCTCATAAGTATGCATGTTTACTTGACTGGAGAAGAGTCTAAAGTTCAAAGAAGGCATTTTTAACCATTCATAAGCAATGTCAGCCTTGTAGTAATATTGTCATTATAGTAACAGTTATGAAAGAAGGCTCCTTTGAAGATGACAACACTTCAAAGGATGTGAGGTTGGCTAATATACCAGTTACCTCATTTATAGCCCCATTCATATATGCTCATTACACTTTCCCATACAAGTTTTTTAAATGCTCAATGCACATATAATGTGTATCTATCATCACAGATATGATACTTCATTATACTTCAATTATGACATGTAGTTTAAGAGGTTTTTGGTTTTTTGTTTTGTGTGTGTGTGTGGTTTTTTTTTTTTTTTTTTTTGCATAGGAACCCTCCTCTGGGGTATATTACAGCGAATTATCCTGTGATTACCTCAAGACCTGGCATATGACTGGGTCAGAGGTGGGAGAGAGTAGAAGGTCGGGGAGGAAGATCTGCCTTGCTCCCAGGACACCATGGGTCCCTCCTACCCCTGGGAACTTCTGGTCATGGCCTCCCTGTGGGATGTGTCTTCCTCCACACAGCTATTGAGGAGGTGAGATTTCAGGGCATGTCACCTTTGCCTTTCTTTGCCCTGCACCCTTTTCATCCAAAGCAACTGCATAGCTTAGTGGCTGAGAGTGGACTCTGGACTCAGGTACCTGCAAGCTTGTCTTGCTCTCAGACAAGCTACTTATATTATCACATATATTATTTGTCTTGAGTCTACAGGTTGGTAGGTGGTCAGTTAATTTACACTGGGCTTGGGTGGGGTGGCTCTGCCCACGTGTCTCTCATCCTCTTTCTGGGATAAGGAGGTTAGCCCTGGCCTGTCTTTCCAGGAGAGTGGTAGAGTTAGTGAGGGGTTAGCTTTATTAGGCATGTGCTTTTTCAAGCCTCTGCTAACATCCCATTGTCCACAGAGTGTTACCTGGCCAAACTCAGATGCAAGGGTAGGGAAGGTTAGGCAGCCTTTTGATGGGAGGAACAACCAACCATATGGCAAAGGCCATAGATACAAGGAAGAGTGAAAAACTAAGGCCATTAACGCAGCCTTCCATTGACAGGCAGGTCAAATTCTGCCAAGTGGGATCACTGAAGAACACTGCAACATGGGAGGAAGAGAAGTTATAAACTTCACACCAAACATTACTATCCCGCTGTCCATGGGAAGAGTACCCATGTAGCTAAGTTCCTTACAGGAAGTCCTGTTCCTTCCTTGTTCTCCTGTCCTCAGTTCTGTCACTATACAAAGCTTCTCTCTTCTCCTCTCTGCTGCAAATCTCAGCCAGCCTCGAGGGAGCCTCCCCTTCTCACTCACCAGACCGCTCTTCCGTGCCC
>PVJD01009020.1:0-66818 GCA_004026545.1 Mormoops blainvillei
GGAGGGGCCAGATGGAACAATTTACTCTTTTCCTTGATATACCCCACACCATGGGACCTCTAGAAATTTCACCGAGTTAGAAGGCACTTGAATTTTAGGGGATTTATTTCCCATCCTCTGGTATGCAAATATCTTACTAATGTGTATAATTTCTACTTCAGATCTACCAGGACAAATTAGCATATCATCATGAATCTGATGGACGAGTGTGATGTTCTGTGGAGGGGAAGAGGAAAGAGACAGAGAACTCTGCAGGCTAAATCATGATGCAGGACTGAAGAGTGGCTTTACACTGTATTTGAACAGTGAGAATGTACTGCTGGCCTTGCCAGTTGAATTAAATTCCTTCTGGCAGTCTTTTCAATAAGTATAGAGGAAAAAAGCATTTGCCAGATCAATAGCTGTGTACCAGGTATTAGGAAATGTGTTGATGTGCTCAAGCAGTGAAACCACATCTGGAAAAGCAGTACAACTGGAATCACCACATAATTAGTTTACGAAAATCCACTGGCATTATCCAAGATCCAGCTGTCTTCTGAATATGCCAAATAGGTGAGCTGAAAAACGGTGTGATGGGTAGCACAACCTCTGCAACTTTCAAGTCCTTGATGGTGATGCTAGTGTTTACAGTTCCTTCAAGAATGTGGTATTGCTTTTGGTTTACATTTTTATACAGTTCTAGTGGCTTCCGTTCAGCCGTACCATAACAGCCTTCACTTTACAGGTCAGGGAAACAACGTGGGGATTCTGCTAGTTGCCGAGCATGTCTATTTTAAACATGCATTCTGGAGCTGGGGAAGTAACCACAGGATGTGTTCAGGTACCCACTGGGCCTAATGTGAGATGAATCTGAGCTAAAACCCCATTGAGCTCTAGACCTCCCTAAACCTCTACTCTCATAGGTAGACACAATGATATTTTGGGTTTCCATGAATTAGTGTCAGATTATAGCCAGTGTCTACTAATCCCTCTCAAGTCTGACAAGTTATTTTCCCCCAATGCACAGTCGCCCTGGTAGATGGCCATAGGAATCTCTGGGGAAGGCTGGCGACAAGAGTAACAATATACATTTTTGGCAATGTAGGAAGGTACTTCCTTAAGAGGATGTGCCTCCACTTCATTCAAAGAGTTCTGGGTGTATAAACTGACTCAAGTCTAGAAACTGCAAGTCAGACATTTCTGATTACTGCTTTAGTTCAGCTGTCCATTACACTAACCACACTCACCTAGTTTTTGGCAATTAAGTAACAGCCTTGGTTCATGCCAACCTGGGATCCCATAATCCCCACTGCTTTTAGGCATCCCAGTTTGACAGTAGCAGTTTCCACTGTAAGATGTATCTGACTCCAGAGCAATTGCATTTTTCTTCAAGGATGCTAGGGCTCACCTCACAGATTCATTTCTCACAGTCATGGTGAAAGGTAATGTCCTCTGAACCCTCCTGGGGTGGGTGTGCAGGTCTTACATAAAAAATACACTCTAATATTCCCATGTCCCTAAGACTTTGGATAGATTCCTCTACAGTATCTTAGGCAATTCTGGCACTTCATTTAGTGTAGGCGCTCTTGGGTGGATGGAAGTCAAGTGGTGAAAGGAGTTAGAAATTCAGCCTAATAGCACTTTATAATCTTTCATCTTGATACCTGTACTAGTTTCCTAGGGATGTTATAGCAAAGTATCACAACCTGAGTGGCTTAAAACAACAGAAATTTATTCTCTTGCAGTTCTGGAGACCTGGCGTTTCTTTGGAATAAACTTTCCTTGCCTTTTTCTAGCTCCTACTGGCTCCTGGCATTTCTTGGTTTGTAGCCACCTCACTCCAGTCTCTGCTTCCATCTCCACATGCCTTCATTCCTTCTGTGTCTATATACCTCTGCATTCTCTCCTCTTCTAATAAGGACACCAGTCATTTGACTTAGGGCTCCGACTAATCCAGCATTACCTCATTGTAATTGATTAAATGTGCAAAGACCCTATTTCCAAACAAGGTCACATTTAGGTTCCAGGTGGATAGGACTTTTGCGGGGATACTATTCAACCCAATATAATCCCATCCCTTTAATATCCATAAGAAATATAATTCACATATTCTTTGCTGATTTTTACAGCATGGGCGTTTATTACAATTTCAAGTAAAATTAAAGAGAAAAAAACCCCGCAGTTCTTTGCCTCGAAATATATTCTTCCCATCCAATTTCTCCCTTTGGTGCCCACTACCATTTATGCAGTCTCCCTAAGCTGGTCTCCCAGTCTTGCCCTTTTCCAATCTGTAGCTACAAAGTAATTTTCCAAAATGATATCCTTCCTGTCTTTCAACACAGATCAAGCACAAGCTCCCTAGTTACCCTAAGGTGGCTTTTCATGTTCTGGCCTCCAATATCCGTCTTCCAGTTTCATCTTTCAAAAAAATTCCCTGCTACCGATTCGTTTTGCCCCTGAATACCTGCAGGTTTCTGAACTGCTATGCCCTTCCCTCCTTCGCTACTCCAGTTCTGTACTGTTTGCTTGGTAATGCCCCTTGCACCTATGACTGCTCCTCATCTTTAGAGGCTACTCCTCTATTCCCTTCCCGGAGATGAATCAAATCACTCTGAGATCTTCGAAGTCTGTTAATATTTTTCCTTTTCGCTTGTTTCTCTTAAATCAAGATTTCTATCTGAAAGAGCACAGTCCCAGAACACACACTGCTGCGTTTGCTCAACTGCCGAGTGGAACATGTTCGCCGTTCCCGCCCTGACCGAGGGGAGAGATCGGAACTCCCAGCTCCAGCACAACAAGCCTGACACCCCACCGAAGGCCAAAGTCCTCCGGCCTCGGTTGCGTGAGAGGCGGACCGTGACTTAACTATCGCTCAAGAAAAGCCAGGCAAGCCGCGCATCACTCAGTCTGCCCACATCCTCTCTTTATAATTGAGGAAACTCGGGTCGGCGTAGAGCGGCACTTGAAAGCCCACAGTGAAACTGTAAGGTGGTCAAACACCTTAGCGCCCTTCACACCCTGAGCCGGTTTTCCTGTTGCTCCTAATTGAGGATGCGTCCCGCCGCACACCGAGCCCTTCCCTCCGCTAACGCCCTGGGACGCCCGCGACGTCGACGGGGGAACACCGCAAACTCCCCACAAAATGATAACTCGCGGGGCCGGAGCATGCGCAATTACCAAGCCGCCCCTGACGCCTCTACGCCCGCCGCTCAACCCCCAGCAGGCGCCTGCGCCCGCGCATGCGCATGCGCATGCTACCCTTCCTCGGACACCCCGCCCCTGCGGGCCGCGCCCCCTCCGTGAGGGTCAGAGGCCGCGGGGCGGGCCGCGGTGACGCGCGCGGAAGCGCTCGGTGCATTTTCGGAAGCCGGCAGGCAGCAGTCGGCGGCGGCGGCTGCCACGGCCGGGCGCCCTGACAGGAGGGGCCCCGGATCGCTCGGAGGCGCTGACGTCCTGCCGTCGCGGGCGGCCCAATGAGTCGGGGAACCATGCCCCAGCCTGGAGCTTGGACAGGCGCAAGCTGTGCGGAGAAGCTGGCGAGGGAGGCGGGGGCCGCGTCCCCGGGCCTCGCCAGAGCCGCGGTGCGGGGCCCGGCTGAGCAGTGAGTTTGGGAGCGCTGCGCGGGTGGCAGGGGCCGACGGGCTCTGTCCCTTCTGGAAGCCTGGAAGTGGGGTGCGCTAGGGAGTAGCCAGCGGAGTGTCCTTTGTACCCTCGATTTTAAGTAAGGTAGTCGGGGACAGAGAGGAGTTTGAAGACATTTGTGTCCAGTGTCCGAGTACAAATGTTTGTCCCGAAGGTCCGTCTCACAATTAGGGTTATCTAGTGCCTCTTCCCCACTTTTTTCGCTATCTCCGTAGCTCTAAAGTTAAAGAATGCCCCCGCAACTTGGGAAACAAAACCGAGAAGCGCATTACAACTAACACCTAGTTGATTTTCCCTTCAACCGGGTAGGAAAGTTGAGCCACGCGCCATGTGTGTTCTTGGAGGGCAAGTCGCCGCTTGATGAGCGTCCCACCTGTTGGGTAGATTTTTTGATGGAGCCTGACCCAATTCTGCTTCACTTATTAATGGCTTCACCAGATACCCCCAAACCCCCCTTTATTGTTAAATGCGAAAGGCCGTGCCATGCGGGTTAGCTCAGTTCCTTGCAGAACTGTGAAGAAGACGGCATAAATCGGAAGCCTTTATAGTTTCTTTAAGTGGGTGGATGTGGAAGCAGAACATAAACTTGAAGACTGAAATCTTTTCCACACTTTCCAAGTTCTAGGCACATAAAAATGCCTTTGAGTTCTAAAATTGAGGAAAACACTCAGAAAACCAGTTTGACGGCTTAATTGGCTGGGAAGTTGAATTGTAAGCAGTGTTTAAATGTGCTTTTTTTTTTTAAGCTTTGTATTTCCTTAAAAGGGGTCCATTGCAGGCCTACTACGCAGATAGTGTATTATAATAACTCTCCTTTGCATGCTTTTTTACTGTGGGCTGACATTCTCATTTATTGAGCACCCAAACCCTTTGGGATGTCATGATCCACGCTTAATGGAAACTGGAAAGTATTTAGGGTAGGTGGTCTCAAACATTTGCCCCCAGGAATGAGACAGGTAAACTGAGTCAAACTGGGTAGGTGTAACCTGGAAAGCAGGGCCCATCTCTGTTCAGGTTAAGTCTGCTAAATTTCTGCCCTTAGTGGCTGGCTTTTCTGTATTTACAAAAATCCAGCTATCCTGACTTTTGTATGCAATGTCCCAATTTTTAAATATAAGCATTTTATATGTTTTAATTGAAACCACTGAGCAGGCCCATGTGTGAGCTGGTGGACCCATGGCTTCAATTTTGCTCCCCAAGTTGGAAACCCACTTCAGACTCCAGCCCCTCCCCACTCACAGCCCACATGGGGGCCTATTTCTGCTTCCCTTCTGCCCCTGCATGAGGGCCCTGGCCCTTGGGTGCTGCTGCTCAGCCTCCACCTGAGCCATCTCCTGCACAGTGGGTGAGGCAGAAACTCTGTCGCCAGAATTATGTTTCTCCAAGTATGCATAGTTACTCGGCAACTTTTCCTGCTGGATGTGGTTTCCAGAGTTCGAGCACCTGGGGAAGTGGGTCATGGTGTGGAAGGAGCACTTCTTGATGAAAAGGTTTTGTGGCCTCTTCTGTCTGCTCTCAGAATTATAGACTTAGTGCTGAAGGGAATTAAAAAAACCCAGCCTGGATTTGTCATTTTACAAATTCGAAACCGAGTTGCAGATGGATAGGTACGGCTTGGCCAGGGAGAGACACAGGGAGTGGGTTTCAGGGCCAAGTTCCCCGATGCCTGGGTGGGAACCTCCTCCCTTCTCTTTCTGGCTTCCTCAGCAAAGCAGGCAGAGGGACATGATTTATGACAGCAAACTTAAGATTTTTCTTTCCTGGAAGAGAAGTTTCAGTTTGCAGTTTATTTAGAGCTTAATTTCCTTTTCCCTCTGTTTTTTTTGTCTTTGATGACCTTATTCTCCTTTGTCTCATACGAGAACAAGAGGGAGCAAGGGAAAGGAGGTGAAGATTACTGCAGGTGTCAACAAATTCTGAACCTCTCATCTTACATTTTGAGACTTCTTGCCTATTTTGTAGATAGTAAGGTTATTTCTCTTTGCTCTGTGATATTTTCTTAAGGGCTGGAGGAACTACTATATTGTATAAACTGCTTATTTTATAGTTTGCAATAACATCAGTTCTTACATAATGAAATATACAGCCTAATAGTTGTAGGTAAAGATTTAAATAAATAGTGTAATGCCTGAATTAAAATCTAAAATAATTTTTAAACTGTGTTGTTCTATCATTGGAGCGAAGTCTGTTCTCACCCAAAGAATTGGGTTTGCCCTTCACAGGAATTGAGTAAAATATTTGCACCTGAATATATGCAACACCATAAAACTGCAGGTGTGATACCCTGCAGTCATTTTTAATGCATTCAGCAGACAGTAATTATGAATACAAACCATAGCCCAACTCTGTGACCATTATCATTTGGGCTGTGACTCTTTGAAGGGTGTGGTGATGAGTTTGGGAAGGGACGGATTATTTCCTAGGCAGTACTGTAAGATGCAGATTCCTTTAGACTTTCCTTTAGTGATTTTCAACTGGTGTGCTGCCAGAAGTTTTATAACATGCAATACCTGCCCTGGTCAGGTGGCATAGTTGGTTGGAGCTTCGTCCCATGTACCAAAAGGTTGCAGGCTTGATCCCTGGTTGGGCTGCATACAGGAGGTAACGGATCAATGTTTCTCTCTTTCTCTCCCCCACTCCCCCTTCCTCTCCCCCCCTCCCCCTTCCTCTCTTTCTAAAATCAATAATAAAAAGTATCTTTGGGTGAAGATTAAAAACAACAACAAAAACCACAAAAAAATATGCAGTAACTTACTGTTTAGTCAGGGGCACTGACTTCTTTCCCCTTTGATTATCCAATTTAAAAAAGGACAACAGCCAGCACAATAGCCACCTGGTGTGAATGAATCAAAATTACATCAATTTTTTTTTGGCGGAGTGCCACAGGATTTTAGTAGTTAGGTTATGTGTATGGTGAGGTGAAAAAGGTTGAATATTGCTACTTTGGACTAAGCTCACTGTATTTTGCAAGGGAGAAAAATGACTTCAAACCACATGGATAAGCTGTTTTCTAAATCTTCTTCCCTCCGTTCATTTCCCTCTTCCTTCTTTCCTTTCTTTACTTCTTAGCTCATTTGAGAGCTGTGGTTGACTGGCGTTCCCCTGACAAGCCCTGAGGATGGCTCACAAGGTAACTTAGGATCCCATTTGAAGATGTCTTAGGTCAGACCAGACTCAGTTGACTTTTTTTGTAGCTTCCTCATTGCTTTTATCAGCAGGTCTCATACTTTATTCCCTGCTCACCCCACTCCTACATTTGAAATCTATGCTATGTCCACTTCTTGCTCTTAGCTAAGTGAATCCGTACTACAGTCCCTGAGGACCAAGATGGTCCTGAGACATCGTTGGTGGCCAGCCCAGACATGCTGAGGAAATTGAGAAGCGAGACTACTCCATGGCTCTTCTCTGTATGCCTGATGGTGGGCCAGGGTTTGAATCTGGGGTCTCTAGGCTGGCTGTGGGTAGGTGGGGGGAACATGTGTGAAATTGAAGGTAAAATTTTATGTGTATTTATGTTTTTCTGGGCCAAGTTTCTCATGAAAGCTGGATTCTCAAAAGGTCTGTGAACAGCAACAAATTGGTAAACCGTTGTTCTTGGGTGTTGCTAAATACACTCTTGTGCCAATGTGTTTTTCCACCCACTGGATGTTTCAGGAGCTCCTAGGATCTATGCTTGATGGAGTAACAGCTACTCCCTCCCGCCCCTTCCCCCACCTGGATGTAGAGCCTGCTTTAGGGGTTAGAGCTTGGGTGTCTCTGAGAATCAAACCTCATTGTTGAGGCTTCTGGGTTGTCCCCAGATACCTCTGGAAGTCACATGGAGTAGCATGAGCTAGCTATGGAAAGTCCAGTTTCAGAAGGGAGGTGGAATTTTGGCTTGGGTGCTGGTACTTTCCTGCATTCGAAGTGTCGTTCAACCATCTCTAGAACCGGTAGGTGGTGGAGAAAGCCTGGGTTGAGTGGTCTTTGCTTTTCTTGTGTGGGAAGGTACATCGGTATCACAGTGGTTGACACTGTCTCACCAGTACTGCCTGGGCCATTAGTCCCCTAGGATGGGGCCAAGTTAAGCATGAACTGCAGTGTTCAAGTCCGGAGAGCCGAACAAAGTCATACTCAATTTAATGTTTTTAGACAAGTAAGGGGAAGTTGGTGCAAATGTTCATAATAGTGAGTGATTAAAATGCTGTCTCGTTAGCTTTGCAGCATTGACTTTTTTTATATTACATCTTTTATCAAGTTGAAGAATTGGTTTCACAGAAATGCCTTCAGCTTCAATGAGCTTTGTGTTTTTAGCTTAGCTTTTGTTCTTAGGAATAGTGTAATTTTGTCTATGTGTAGTAAGCATTTTTAAATTAAGTTTTCAAAAATCCACTGTTATGCAGGTCTTTGAACAGAGTAAGAGAAAGGTTATAATTTAGAATGCAATATTGCCCTGGACGTGTAGCTCAGTTGATTAGAGCGTTGTCCCAATATGCCAAGGTAGCAGGTTCAGTCTCTGGTCAGGGCACATACAAGAAGCAACCAATGACTGCATAAATAAGTGGAGCAACTGATCAGTGTTTCTTTCTCTCTCTCTCTCTCTCTCTCTCTCAAATAAAAAAAAAGAATGGAATGTCATGTAATTTACTCAGTGGTGTATATTGCCTTAATATAAGAATAAAATATGTTACCACCAGCTTGAGAGAAAATGGGAGTTTGAATGTATACACTTTAAAGTGACATTGCTAAACTAAAAATTTTCTAAGGAGGAATTGCTAACATTTTGGTTTTAAAATTTAACTCGATAGTATAACTGAGCGTGACTCGCATGCCATGGTCCCCGAGAAATCAAATCCATATTTATGACTTTGTCTTACTTCCTTTCCTACTTTTCTAGGTGTCTGTATGTTTTGTAGAAGGAAACTTTGCGGTGGTGATAATTGAAATATGTGGACTTCAGTGGCCACTTTTGTTCCAAATGGTTTTGTACCAAATTCTCCACCCCCACCCCAACTTGGCGCTTACAAAAGATTGCCAAATTTCTGAAACTATAATGTTTTATCATCTAATATCCCTTTCCAATCATTGTTTCACTGTTTTCCTTTCCCGTAACAAAAATTCAAACCTCAAGCTATTTCAGACTCACAGCTTTAAATGTAATTTTATTTTGTTGTTTTTTTCAGCTTTAATATTTAGATACTTTAAAAAGTTTTAGCGGCCCTGGCTGGGTGGCTCAGTTGGTTGGAGTGTCATCCTGTGCACCGAAAGGTTATGGGTTTGATCCGCGGTTAGGGCACACAGCTAGGCCGTGGGGTTCCATCCCTGGTCAGGGCAAATGCATGAGGCAACGTGTTTCTTGCATTGATGTCTCCCCGCCAACACCCCAAAAATCAATAAACATATCCTTAGGTGAGGGTATAAAAGAAGAAAAGTTAAAGCAAAACTTTATTGAGTAAAGTATTTTCTTAAATTAAATTAGTTTTTCTTGTTCTTACACACCTCTCTTTCTGTCTCTTCAGTTGGTGGTTCTTATTTTGGATGACTGTCTCATTTTGTCTGTAAACTGTATTCTTTTCTGATCATACTGATTGAGCTTTATTGCCAAAACTTAAAACTTATTTTCTCTCCAAAGAAATGCAGCTTTAGGATAATTTTTTGAGGTGGACTTTAAAGGCCATAGTACAGTTTTTTGGGTGGCCTTGGAAGTTAGTGAACAGTTGTGCACAAAATCTGAAAGAAACCTAGTCGTGGCTAAAGTAACTTGAATATACTAGGGGACCCATTCGTCATTTTCTGTTTTGCTTCTTTTGTATATCCTGAAACACTGCTTTTTAAATATCCAATAATCTCACTTTCTGTTTCTCTCTTTCCTTTGATTTTTTTCTGTTCCTCTCCTGTTGACGTTTGTGGGAATTTGTACTTGTGGCTGTACTGAGAAGTGTTTGTTTAGAGAACTCCATCTGGGTGCTGGTGTTACGATTGCGCTTCAGTTATTTTGTAGTTTGAAAACGAAGAGGACAGAGTTCAGCCAATGTGCATGCAGTGTATAGCCACAGAATTCGCTGGAGGTCAAATAGATTCCTGCACTTTTACAAGTAAGAATTGGAAGAGGTCTCATGTAGGTTGGCGATTTTCAACTGGTGTGTGACAGAATTTTAAAACATGCAGTACCTGACTATTTAGTCAGGGGAATCGACCTCTTTCCCCTTAGATTGTCAAAAAAAAAAAGACAACAGCTAACACAACAGTAGCTGCCTGATAAGAATGAATCAAAATTATACCTATTTTTTGTCAGATCATAAAAAAATATATTTTTTGGTGTTCCACAGAATTTTAGTTACTAGTTTATGTGTGCCAGGAGTTGAAAAAGGTTGAAAATGGCCGATGTAGAGGATATAGATCTTGTCCAGTTGTCTCACTTTGAAGATGAGAAAACTGAGGCCAAGGTTAGGGAAGCTTTTGCCCAAAGACGTGCTTCTGATAATATTTTGAAAGTGACACACTTGAATGTCTGTCTCATAGGCTCAGAATTTCTCCCATATTTGACAAAGCTAGGAAGGTAGCTGAAAGATGTCGTTAAATTAGCGAATGAAGAACTAACACATTTAGTCACTTTTTATTTTAGGTGTTTGATGTATAGTCTCTGCGAATCTGGTTTCTGTTTGCTTTGAACCCTGGCACAGGCTCCATGGGTGACCTCACACCTTTTACTTGAAATCTGACTGAAGCCAGAGTACATGGAAAGTACCTTTTCCCTAATAGGACCCCTCAGCGCCTCAACATTAAAAAGAAAAAGGGCACGCACACACTGTCACCTTCATTTTAGAGAGAAAAGAGGGATAAGAAATGATCATTGGACAAGTTGTTTATTAATACTTTGCACCAGTGGATGCAGTATGAGAATCCGTAGGAATAGCTAATTTTTTGCGTGCTAAGTATTTTACATGGGTCTCTTCTCACAACAACCTTTTGAGGTGGGCACTCTTAGTGTCCTTTAGAGTGGTTACATTTAGGTGCTGAGAAGTGTAGGCACTTTAGTTTCACGCTCATACATACAGCTAATAAGGGCTGGTGTGAGGAGTGGTTAAACCCTGACCTAACTCGGGGTCCCCACTGCAGCCATGGCACTCTACAGCAGAGTCACCACATAGCATATGTCCTGGTGTGTTAGACCCCATGCCATCAGGCAGAGGGAATAGGCAGAACCAACCACAGGCATGAAAGCTCAAGGCCGTACAACCTTGGACTGTTGTGGGTGTATGTAGGGAAGTCACAGAATACTGGCTAGACTGGTGGGTTAGGTCCAGATTTTAGATTTTCCTGCTTACTTGGGAGCCACTGAAGGGTTTCAGTGGGGTGGGGAGAGGCAGGTATGTTAGATTCCCCACCTCTCTCAGCACCCCTTCTTTATCTGTCTCTCTCTCCCTCTCACCCTTTCCTCTTTTCCCCAGCCATACTAGGCCCTAGACAAGGAATGGGGTGAGGATTGGGGGAACTAAGGGAATTGGGGATGGGAGTGTTTCAGTTACTCACTTGATTCCTCGTTTATTAACTCCTTCCTGCATTCCATGGGGCCTGGAGCCTCCCGTCTTGTGTGAGGATGGGGGTGTGCTGTCATTGGAGGGAGCATAAGAATTGAGGGTCTGATTACTCCTTGTGTTTACATCAACCAGTTTCCTTGTTTTCAGCTCTGGGTGTCTTCTGTACATTCTGAAGTACTTGGCACCTCCACTTCCTAAGCCTTTCTGGGAATCTGCAGGGCTTACTGGTCTTCCCTTAGGCAGATACCCTTCCTTAGGCAGTGAGGCTTCCCTGTTCTCCGTCATTTACTTGTTGCTCCTTCGTCCAATTTTGGACTTTCACATGTCTTGTGGTTTCAGCAAAGATGGTGTTTCTGTTTCCCATCATTGTCATGTTGTGGTGTATGTTGAGGGGAGAGAAGGCACCCTAAAACCAGAAGTCCTGTTCTTCAGCTTGTCTTGCACCAAGTGGAGTTTTCTCCCTTTCTGGTACTTATTTGGTTCTTGTTGGTTCACTGAGACTGGAGATCCTTAGGGAAGCTATTGTATAAGTACCAAGTCAGTAGCAGTGATAGCAGTAAAAGTACGTGGGACAGTAGGGATACGCTTAGCAGACATTGCTGGCTGCTTGAATGTGGGGGCCACGGCGCAAGAGTAACCTTGGGAGTTTTTAGCTTTGGGGACTTGTAATAGTTGATGCTCATCTATTGTTTTTAGAGTAGCTGTTGTAAAGCTTGATTGTGACATTAAAGTGGGCATTCTTATATAAATACTTTTAATAACACTGTATTCTTGGAACTTGATAGAATCGTGACACTGCTTCATTGATAAGACACATGCTAAGATGCTCTCATATATAAATGAAACATAAATAGACATTACAATTAAAATGGCCCCAGAGCCAAGTAGCAAATGGAGTGATATAAAAAATCTCATTTAAAGTAAGACACTCCAAAGTGGAATGATAGGAACATGAGCATCTAAGATGAAAGACCCATATTCTATCAGATTATCATTATGTAATATGAAAAATATTAAGCTTTACATGTCTTATCAATTTTTTAAGCACCTGTACATTGTGATTAGAGGGAAAATGTCAGTGCAACAAGTTTTTGAAATGTCTCATTTGGTGTAATTTCAGCGAGGAGGACATGTATCGTGCCGCGGATGAAATAGAAAAGGAGAAAGAATTACTTATACATGAAAGAGGGTTATCAGGTATGTTTGAAATTGTTTTATTTATGGAGTTCTTACTGTTCGTGGTAGGAAATGCTGTTATTTTGGTATATTTGTTCTCATAAAGTATTAAAATGTCCTTCCTGGGAAACATGCATATGTTCTTATCTGCAAATGATTGTTCATTTTGCTAAAGTCTGTTTCGTGAATGCTGTTTCCTGAGGTTTTTATCATTTTAATGAAAGTATTAATATTTTCCCAGTGTTCTTTACATTCATGTCATTTTCACATCTGTGCAAATTTGTTTAATCTCTGGACACTACCCTCTCTCAGTTCTTGATTTCCTTACATTCTTGGAGGGAGAGTCTTTATCTGTAATACAGTTTTCCTCAAATGCGAGGACTTACTGAGAAATGTGTCTTGCGTCACATGGCCATGTGAGGTTGATCAACTTGTACGAAAGAGTGGTTATGGGATTGGTAGCACTAATTCTCTCATCGTTTTACAGTTTTGTGTCCATGTTTCTGCTCAGTCATGCCTGCTCTTCTCACCCCAACCAGGGCCCTTTGACCCATCAATGCTGCTAAAGTGGGGCGTTACATCCTGGCCTCCTCCACCGTCCGCATGGCTAGTAGGGCTGTATGTGAAGTGCCTCCGTACTTCTCCCGCCAGCCAGGCTAACTTGCGGGAGCAGAGTGGGGAATGCTTCAGTTTAGGGATATGGCATAGCTGATGCACAAGTGCTGTTTTCTCTCTTATTACCTGTGTAATCTCTGTGTTCTACTGGTTTGTTTTGAGAACTAACTTCAGTTTACTTTATGCTTAACAAAAAGTATTACTGTATGTGTAATTAGGAAGAAATGATACAAAGTGGGGTTTTGTTGATAATTTTCAAGTCTTTCTCAACAAGGAATTGGTGGAACTCCTCAATGGTGGCCATAGGAGATGTTTTTTGTAGTGGCTAATCAAGCATGTTTCTGCACTGTGCTGTTCTGGTCCTCCATAAAACGACAGAGGACACTTGGTTTCCATTGCCGATGTTGCACAAAGTTCACTCCTGATGCGGAGTCCTTATTAGTCATATTCCTGAGGAGGAAGTCTTCTTTGGCTTCTGTGTATTCCTGCTACATTTGTAGACACCTCTCACTTTCTTTCTCACCAAAGGTTCTGTTGTGATTCCTTTCTGTGTGCATGATAGTCCTGTGCAGGCATTTTAGCTTTTCAGTGGGCCTTGTCACTTCCAGCATTAGTCTGAGATGAAAATGGACCCATTTATATTCTTTCTTGCATCTCAGCCCTCTGGGTTCATTCATTGCCTTACTAAAATAACATCCTTTGGAAGTGCTTCTGTATGGGTCTGTGGGTGGGAAGCTCTGTTTGTTTGAAAATTTCTTTATTTTACTTTCTTTCTTTAGTAACTCCAGATGAATAGTTGTTTTCTCTAATCTTTTTGAAGATCTTGTTGCATTGTCGTCTGGTTTCTGTTGTAGTTAAAACATTGCAGTCAGACTAATCGTTGGTAGATAATCTGCCTCTTTCCTCCTCCTTCTCTTTGTCTTAGGTATCCTTGGTATCCTTGGTATCTCTTAAGTGTGGAATTAAAAAAACAAAAACATTACTTATGAAGTGTCCAGTCATTGTAATATTTTTGCTTATTTCTTGTTTCTTCAAAGTTTGAATTGTAAGCTCAGCTCTTGTGTATCTGTGTAGAGTTTGTGCTACTTGGCTTGAGTGCAAGAGAATTTGGCCTCATGTCCGCCAGGCACACAGAGGTCACCTCCCTTGGGCCACTTTATGTGAATATCTAGACTTGTGTTTCCAGGGTCTTGTGACTAGTCTGAATTCGCGCCCTGTCCCTGTATTAGAGCCAGCCTGTGGGTGTGAATTCTCAGGGGAGATCTCCTCTTCCCTCACGTCAGAGCCCAGGTCAGTATAGAAAGTTTTCTTAAGTTCTGTCTTTGTTAGTGAAAAGATTTTTTTCACCTTCTCCAGGGGTCAACATGCCATGGCTCCCAAATTCGATGTGCCACCTGGTTTTGTAAATAAAGTTTTATTAGATCTTCTTGATGTACTTATTTTCTCTCATGCATGCTAAAGTTGAATATTTGTGGTAGAAACTTTGTGGCCCCCAAACCTAGGTTATTTTCTGTCTGGCTCATTATAGAAAAGGTTTGCAATTATTGCCCTTTCCCCCCAGTTTTACCTGGCCTTTTTTTAGCTTGTTGTTGAGTCTAAGCTTTCTGGAGGGGTTCATCCTTAACTTCCCATCTTCTAAGGGTCTGATCCTTGTTTCTGTCACCACGTGGTAGTTAAAGACCAGACCTTTTTGTTTACTTCGTCTCCTAGGCACCACTGTTTCTCAGCCCTGTGCTTTTTACCATTAGAAATGTTCTTCCCCAATAGAGTCTGTGTAGTTCGTAATTAAGTAAAGAAAGGAGCCCTTGTACACTTTAAGCTGCTCCTGCGCCTCCAGCCCCTGGCCTAGAGGGTGGCATGCAGTGGCTGTTCGAGCCCTCCTCTCGAAAAAAAGCAGTAGAATGGAAATTAAAGTGCTATTTGATGCTAGCAGCTGTGGAGGGTGTACCCCGTTTCCTCACCGCCACTGCCTCACGTATCTGACTCAGCACAGGATTGTTACCTGTGGCTGGCTTATGGCCAGGTGAGGCCCCGTATCCCCTCCTGCAGTCCTGAGGAGGTGGGCCTGCTGGCCCTGCCCAGGGGCCAGCTCGTCTCTCGGCATCTGCAGGAGTGAGGACTGCAGTGGAGGAGAGCAGAAAGGCTGGACTTTCCTTCTGGGAGGCCCCTCCAGAGCAGGAAGTATGCTCTGCCTGGTGGGAGAGCATGGCCCAGTAAATGTCCTCGACTCTGGGTGGGAGCAGTTCCTCGTGGTGTGAAGGGGGCTGAGTGGTAGGGCCGGTACAAGGCAACTTTTCTGTCTACTAAGTAGACTCTCAAAAAATGTTTCTTGAGTTTCAATAATGATCCACCTTCATTTGAAGATTGGCTGTGCAGCATTGGAATTTGTGGTCTCTGTCTAATGGTTCAGGGGTCTGGTTTACTTTTAAGGCAGTCCTGACTTAATGCCACTGATAAATGCATATGTGTTGTCTGTTTATGTGTTATTTCCACTTTTACATGCAAGGCTTATTTTTTTTTTATGAGGGATTTACCATGAGATTTTTAAAAATAGACTGTTCTTAACATTTTACATTAAAAGAATTGGTTTACCAGAGCTGCAGGAAGGGCCGCGAGGCTTTTCTTTTGTGCGCCTTCTTCAGGCATCTCAGCATCCGTCACCCGCTGGCTCTTGAATGCCTGTTGTCTTTTCTTCTTCAGTAGCCTTTAAACCCTTTCAGGACAGAGCCTGGGTCTTTATTGCCTTCATATTCCTATCTCACTGCTTGATGTGTATTAACACTCAGTAAATATTTGTTGAATTGAGCTGAATATAATACTGTTATTTTTATGTTCAACTTCCTCTGGAGTGGATATGTTGTAAGGTACTTCTGTGTTTATATCCTGATTTCTTTGCTAACTTTACTTCTTCAATAATTTAAAAAGGAAGTCAAGATATGCCTGAGAATTTACTTCCTTTTCTTCCTGAAACACACGCGCAGACATCCTGGTGCGTGTGTGAGTGCATATGCAGAGACCACAAAATCAAACCCCGAACAGCAAGGAAAATCCAAAGGCCATTTTCTTACTATATCATTTATCTCATCATAATTTGTATTTTTAGTTTCAGGGAGTTGTTTGAGAGTCAAATGAGATTGATTTGTGGTTCAGCTAACATTGAGAGTCCCATTAGTTTTTAGCTTATTAATAACTTGTAGTTTTGGGGAATCAGGGCAGGATATAAATTAATAAAAACAAGTAATATGTTTTGTTACAGAAGTGTTAACTCTTTGTAGAATGGATGGGGAGAAACATTATACATCATTAAATGTATTTTCTTATAGCTTAGACTGTTTTATGTTTAATTGATAAAAACAGTATTCATAGACACCTGTGTCTGAGCAGTTGTAGGCGCTGAGGACACAGCCAGGAAACAAAACAAGCCCCTGCCCTCAAGGAGCTCATGTTTTACTGTGTTTATGTGTGGATATGGGTGTGAGGCTGGGCAGGGAGATATAGAAAAAGAAATACATTGGATATTGATCAGTGCCAAAAAGAAAAACAAAATAGTGTAAAAGGAGTATAGCATGAAGATGTGTGATATTATGATATAGGGGTGTCAGAGATGAGCAGCAGAGACCTGCGTAGAGTGTGGAAGCAGGTACCCGGGGAGGAGCTAGGTATGGCGGAGAAAGAAGTACAGGGAGGGCTGCAGGTGGAGCAGGAGTTGGCATGGGGGAGTGGTGGGAACTGAGGCCAGAGAGGCAGTGAAGGGCCAGGCACAGGGCCGTTGTAGATAGTAAGGACATTTGCTCCACTCCGGCTGAGATGGGAGGCTCCACGAGCTCTTGGAGCCCAAAAGCAGTGGGTATCTGACCTAGGTTAAAAGGCATCAGTCTGGCTGCCATGTGGCGATAAAGGAGACCCGGTGGGAGACCTCTGTAGTAATCTAGGAGTGAGGGGCTGGTGGTCTGGACCAGGTGGTAGGCAATAGTGGGATCCTGGATATTTTTGGAATGAAGTGAGAGAAAAGTAATTCCCACATAAAGCAGTACCATTGTTCTGATTATGCCTGTATTCATTATTTCCTCCTCTCCCCTTTTGTTTGACTCTCTGACAGAACCTAGATTAAGTGTAGCTCCTGAAATGGATATCATGGACTACTGCAAAAAAGAATGGAGGGGAAATACGCAAAAAGCTACATGTATGAAAAAGGTATGAAGCTTAGATGCACATATTTTAAGTCTTTCAAATAGTCTATCATAGGCAATTACTTAGTGTGTCCTTTTATATTTTTAGATGTTAATTATGAAACTGCTGTTACACTGTGTAAATACTGGTGCTCCGAATTTAGAGATGAGAAAACAGATTCCAAAGATAAGGGACATTTTTTGAGTCACAGTATTAAAATAGAATTGGCGTCTGTTTTTCAGTAGCATGATTTCTTTGAAAATCACAGAAATGACTGTGTTGTTTGGAGTTGGGCCAGCCATTTCCTTGGGGTCATTTGGGAATGCCCTTCTGGCCTGATGAGGTAAAAGATTTCCTATTCCTACAGTCCCCACCTGGGTTTGATTTCATGCCCTCCAGTATTAGGGGCCTGGGTCCTCTTGCACTTCCTGTGCACGGGGACCTGGAACCCCTCCCTTCATTGGGAGCTTCCTTCTCCCAATGCCATTGCATAGACTGGTGACCCGAAGGTAGTCTCTGAGGCTGTGGGACATTGGGGATTCCCTTGACCTGGTTCCGTTGTAACCGGGCTGAGTCATTGTTCAGGTCAGACTCTTGACTCATTCCCACTGCACAGCTAGCTGAGTAGCACACTCTCTTGGCGGCCCTTGAATGCCCCCTGAATCCAGTATTCCTTAGTAGTGTGAACCATGCAAAATTGCTACCTCTTGACCTTTCTGAGCTGCAGAAATGATAGTTTTGCCCTGACCAGGTGGTTCATTTGGTTGGAACATTGTCCAGTATGCCAAGTGATTATGAGTTTGATCCCTGATCAGGGCACATACCTGGGTTGCAGTTTTGATCCCCAATTGGGGCGCATACGGGAGGCAACCAACTGATGTTTCGCACATCGATGTTTCTCTCTCTCTCTCTCTCTTCGCCCCCATCCCTACCTCCCCCCCTCCCTCTCTCTCAAATCAATAATTTTAAAAAAATGACAGTTTCAG
The DNA here is from genome assembly GCA_004026545.1 of Mormoops blainvillei. Lineage (NCBI taxonomy): Eukaryota > Metazoa > Chordata > Mammalia > Chiroptera > Mormoopidae > Mormoops > Mormoops blainvillei. The sequence continues at coordinate 18,089 of PVJD01009020.1, forward strand.
TCTGATACTTCCACCACCTCTTGTAAACTGCATCATATCCTTTGATCATTTTCTCTTGGGTTTGTTTACATTATGAATTTGAATGCACAGATATTGATAGCATTTGGTAGAAATTTTCTAATATATTTTTTGTTTATAACTATATTGTTTAGGATTTTAAATATTCGAATACCTTTGTTCTTTTCCTCAGCTTGTTTTTGTAGACAGTATTGCACACCTTTCAGCAGGCACCTTAGTTGCTCAGGCCTGCCCAGAAACGGACTGATCTTACTCAGAGTGTAGCTGCCACTTTTCAGGCTCTGGGAGCAAATGTTAGCTCCGCTCGCTGCAAGTCTGGACTGTGGGCTCTTCGTGTCTTAGTCCCTTGTTAGAGAACTCAGTCATGAAATACCAGGGACTCTCAGTTCCTGCTGGAGGTTAGGAACATTTAGATTTGTGAGACAATCTGCCGAATATGTATATCGGCCACTCATAGATTTTCTAACAGCCTTCATCCTGGTATCAAACTAGATAACCAGTAGGCCAGCTATCTCAGCGATACAGGCATACCTCATTTTACCGTGCTTCAGTATATGGCGTTTTTGACTAATTGAAGCTTTGTGGCAGCCCTGTGTCAAGCTAGTGTATTAGTGCCGTGTTTCCAGCAGGCTCAGATGGTGGTTAGCGTTTTTTTAGTAATAAAATGTGTTTTTTTCCTTCTGTTTTAAAAGTTTTAAATTTTCAATGACAGTTTAATTCGGTATTATTATGTATATCAGGTGTATAGCATAGTGTTTAGACAATCAGTACTTTACAAAGTGTTTCTCATGATATTTTCTGTACCCAGCTGGCACCAGACATAGTTAAGACAGTATTGGTGACTATATTCCCTATGCTGTACTTCACATCCCCATGACTATTTTGTAACTACCAATGTGTGCGTGTGTGTGTTTTTTTTTAAATTAAGCTATGTACATTGCGTTTTTAGACATAATGCTATGTAGCACACTTAATAGAGTACAGTATAGTTAAAGATTTATATGCACTGGGAAACCAAAATATTCCTGTGACTCGCTTTTTAAGGTACTCACTTTATTGTGGTGGTCTGGAACTGAGCCTGCAATATCTCTGGGGTGTGCCTGCATTTTCTCATCTTCCCCATAAAAACTTTCGCTGACTTATACTTTTATCTTATGACCTCGGCCTCTTTAAAGGATCTGTCCCAACAGCTGGCACCTAAAGCTCCATAACTGAAGACGACTCCCAAGTTATCCAAATATTCCATATTTTGGGACTGATGCTGAAATTATTCCTCTGTCATTTTATTTCAGGAGAAAGATTTGGCCCTGTGGGTGGACTTTTCAATGACCAAATAATCAAAGACACATCAGTTAGAGAAATGTCACAGCAGGACCTGTGGCAGTAATTAGAGCATCTCAGGGCCTGATAACAGCTTGGATCTCAGTTTGTTCTTTAGTTCTTATTTATCTGTCTATTTTTGTTTTGTATATTCTTTTGGAGGCATGTATAAATCCGAATTTAATTTTAAAAGTTTGCTTCACCTCTGAAATAGCATGAGTAATTTATGCATTTAGAGAGGTGCAGATGCTGTTGAACAAGCCACTGTCAATATTCAGGGTAATTAGGGGTCCACCATGGGGAAGAGATACTCATAAGCACACATGAGTCTACTTGACGGACCATATCTGTTACAGTGATTGGGCTACTACATAAAAATGGGACTCTCGAAATTTTATTATTATAAAGAAATACTTTTATATCTACTGAGAACATCGTCCTGTGAATTGAACCTTGAAAACAACCACTAATGAGGGTCCAGGCCACAGGACGACAGTCTGCCGGGTGAGAGTGGCACTTCTTCCTTTGTGTAAGTGCAGGGTAGGAAGCAGGGTATCCAGTGACTGTCAAGGAAGAGCAGGTCAAGCGGAAGGACGGACAGGATGGAACAAGTGAGTAGGGGGAAGCAGTGAAGTTGATCCTGATGTCTGAGCACTGTCCAGCCAGAGAAATCAGGTTGCCAGAGTGCCTAAGGACCAGGTCGCTAGGATTTTCTGGTGTCCTTGTTTTGGAGTATGCTTCAAAATATTCCAATTGGATGGCTGTTTCTGAGTGATGAGTGTGTCACTGAACCTTTTCATTTCCTCCTTTCACTGCCGGACTGAACAAGAATGACAAATCTACTTATTAAAAAAAAACAAACAATTATCCAGATATCTCCTAGCATGTAGACTTTAAAATTTTATCTATTCATTTATAGCGAGCTCGGTTTGTTGTTCCACTTATTTATGCATTCATTGCTTGTTTGTTGTGTATGTGCCCCAACCGGGATCGAATCTGCAGCCTTGGTATACAGGGACAACACTTTTGCCAGCTAAGCTACCTGGCCAGGGCATATGTAGACTTTTTAAAATGTACCATGGAAATTTGGGTGGAGGGGATTTGTGTGTGTGGAGATACAAATTTAGTACATCTCTCTCCTTTTCTATCTCTTCATTAAAGAGTTTAGGGTCAATTTAAATACTGATTAAACCCTTCAGAATATCGTTTATCAGTACATAAGTATTGCGACAGTTGCTTAGAAAGGGCCATATAACTCCAACTTTGGGAGTGGTTACTGTTTTAGTAATACTTGGTGTGTCGTTTTATATGTTCTGCTGTGTTGCATCTGTTAACATATGTCAATATTTTGTATAGTATTAACATTTGTTAATATCTTTTGATTAATAAAGAAGGAATTAGAATGTCTTACACGAAGGACTCAGCCTGTCTTGTTTCCAGTCTTTCAGGGATCAGGGCACATTTTTCCACAGGAATAAAACTCTCCCTGAAGCCCGTAACAGCCATTTTGAATTCTCCGATGCTTTCACCCAGGGCTACGAAGAGGTCTCTCAGAAGTTCACCTCCATAAGGCGAGTCCGCGGAGATAATTACTGTGCGCTGAGGGCCACGCTGTTCCAGGCTATGAGCCAGCCAGCGGCGCTGCCCTCCTGGCTGCAGGATCCAGAGCTCATGCTGGTACGCTGCTGCTGCAGGTTTGAGTCGCAATGTTTCCGTCGTTCTTGTGAGAAAGACTTCCCTTTTCTGCCCGTGCTCTGTGCCAGTACTCTGCAATATGATGTCAGCGTGTGGGTTCATTTGGTGTGGTGTGGTTGGGGTGATTTTGCATAGTATAGTGACCAAAAATAGTATTTCCCAGAAGAGGAAAATGATTAATTTTATTTGAACAATTGAGTTGAATTAGAGACCAGGTGTTTAGAATTTGTAAAAAGTACTTAGGAACAGTTTAACTTCAGTGTTGGTATCTGTGTTACATGGTTTATACAACCCATTTATTGAAACCGTGTCTGTTGAATCTGCTGGGGTTTTAGGATGCAGATTTCTGTAATTCTAGCACCAGTTCAAGAAACTAGCACCCTCTGCGTAGTGTTAAGAGAATTTCGTTAGTAGGTGGTTGAACAGTAGCACTAGAAGAGGGTTGATTGATGTCACCGTGGTAGAGTCTTCCTGGGGAGGTGAAGGTCAGGGGCTGTGTCTCATGCTGGGCCTTCATCAATGTTTTAAATCCGCATTGTGATGGTGTCACTCCAGGAAGTCATGTATCATTGTGCCATACGTCCATGACACACATCAAATGAGGTCACATAATTTGTTGGATGATAGAGTATCCCAGAAGAGTTTGGATTGAACAGAATTGACAATATGATATTAATTGGAAGAAAATCGGAAGTCTTGTGCTTCTGTTTTTTTAAAAAAGTAAAAACAGAACCCAGAGGGCTAGCTGTGTCAGATCGGCCTTATGAGCAACTTGTGAGGGGGCAAATAAAAGGTGTCAGGATCTTAATTTATTGCAATCCCTGTATGAGCCCACATGGTCTGATGGCCGGCAGTGATAGGGAAGCTCTGTTTTAAAAGGAGCACTTCTAAAGCACAGTGACAGTCCCACCTTGAACTGGCTGTCACCTCTCATGTTAAGGAGCAAGTGCAGCTCTGTGCCAGCAGGCTCAGGACAGATGGGAATGTGACCAAGACAATTAGTTTCCTTTTGGGAGCCGTTGAAGGAGCTGGGGTATTTGAAGTTGAATAAATAGTCCAAGAATAAAGAGGACTTTCAGAGAAAACTGGTTGCCAGCTAAACTAGTAAGAGGTCTCTTAGGTGGATGAGGGATCGATCACACATGCTCAAAGTGCAAAACCAGGGCCAGTGGGTGGAAGATACTACCTGTCTGTCCTTTGATTATCCATTTTATCAGCTGGCGTGCAATCAGCACACCTGTATAAACTGTGTAGTTAGATCTTTGGGGTCTCCCGAGTAATTCAGTTGAGTGTTGTGCCTGCTTTTTAGATACCTGCACAGTGTCCAGTGGTGCTCAGATGGGCTTCCGGGCTTCCCTTTACTTGATTCCCAGCTCACAACTGTGTAGCCAGGAATTTTCTACCTACTTGGACTTCTCTGTGCCCAATTGTGATTTCAGCTTGTTGCCACTTGAGGGCATTTTAGGTTCTGGTGATGAATCTGGAAACCTAATTGAAGGTTTGCAACAGAGCTCTCCACAGGCTGGCGAAATGCAGGACAGTGTGGACACGGAGCTGGGTGGCTTTTGGGTGGGTGGTCACTTGTCATCATGATAAGCCCCTCCCCTCTTAGCGAGTGAGTGTGGGTCAGCATCACCGTGGTAACCTGAAGAGGAATTTACATCCCTCTTGTGGTTTTGTTTTTTGCGGAGCTGAAACTGCCTTTGTTTTATATGATTGCTTTAGATTAAGAAGGTAAAACTGGAACTACCATTTATGAAAGGGTCTTCAGGGTCTTAGATTCTAGAGGAGCTGAACATATGGCCTCATTTAAAACCATTTATAACTGTTCAACAAGCTCAGGCTCCACATAAGATAGTGCAGGAATTATTCTTTAGTGATCTTTTGACTTGGAGGTAAACTTTTTTTTTCTCTTTCTAAATTTTATAGCAGTGACGGGACATGCCTGTTCCCAACCTAATTATATAGATTTTTCTCCTGACACACCCAGGACTGTTGGGAGAGTCTGAGTTTCCATGCTGTCATCCATCAAGTTGTGTCCCAGCTTGCCTTTCAAACTCCACATTCCACTGATGACTGGGGGAAAATAACAAATGCTCCAGAAAAAAAAAGGGAAACAGGCAAAGTTTTAGTTCAGCTGTTGTTTCTTTAATGAGCTAGGCCATAACAGCCCCCTTAATCCCTGCTTCTTATTCTCGGTCGTGATTTTTTTATCTTACTATATTGATTAAGCAGTTGAACTAGATAATTGTTGCATTGAATATTACAACTTTGAGTATATGTGTTAATATCAAAAGTAGGTTTTGTTTTTCTAATCAAGAAGGGGGCAGGTTTTTACTTTTATCCTAGACCATCTCACATGCCTGGAAGCGCCGTCCAGAGTCAGGCCTCAGGGAGTGCGGGGCAGGCTGCCAGTGAGCCGAGAGATTTCTGTGTAGATGCTCCCTCCAGAACGCTCACCAAGTGCTCTGTAGCGTTCCTGGCTGGCGTGGTTGCGCAGGGTAGGCTGTACTCTTGTAATCTCAACCCAAAGCACCATTTCACTCTAGCCGTCCTCCTTAGGGCGGTACTTTCTGAGTGCCTGACTTGAAGCTTTAAGGTGATCCGTTCTAAACCCACGTGACAGATTTGCAGGGATTAATCCTGGAAATGAAGGTAGGTTTTTAGGCTTCGTGGTTTCTTATAGCTTGGATCACATGATGGACTTTTTAGAAGATTAACACCCTTTATCTCTCTGTGTCTTGATACTCCAGTTACCAGAAAAACTTATAAGCAGATACAGCTGGATCAAGCAGTGGAAACTTGGACTGAAATTTGAGGGGAAGAGCGAGGACCTGGTTGATAAAATCAAGGAGTCCCTCACTCTGCTAAGGAAGAAGGTTTGGAACATGTGCTTTCCTTTCCCTGAGAAGTGCAAAGCTCCTGCTTGTAATCGCCCTAGCAGACCCCTTCTTAGTCCTTGCCAAGTGGATTACCAAATGCTCTTGGCTGGTTTTTAGGCAAAATAATTTTGGATGAATACAAACTCTTCTGGTGAGGTCTTTGGTAAATTTGAGAAATATCAGCATTATATATTCTCAGAGGAGATGATATGTTTAGTGAATTGTTTAACTTTCTTAAAAGGAAACTATAGCAAATGTAGTCTTTGTGCAAAGTCACACTGACAAGTTTCAGGGATACGGTTAGTGCATATTTCTTATAGTAATATCAGTGATATGAGTTCATGCTACCCCCATTAGACTTTCAGCTCTGTGAAAGGCTGCCTCGTCCCAAGTCTGACACAGAGCAGGCATTCGTGAATACCTTCTTGATGAATGAACTGAGGACCCTGATTTCCTGGAACCTAGTTTGTTCTTAAAAACGTAAGAAGTGCTGACTGGAAAATACACTGTCAAAGGAACACTAGTGATGAAGAAGTGGGAAGAAGAGAAAGACACAGGGATCCTGTTGTTCTTACCTGTTAAGCAGAGCACAGGATTTGTGGGGGCTGGAGGCCCATGCTACCCAGTCCCCAGGCCAGTGGAGGGTTGAGGGCAGGGCTCTGGCCCTGTGGGAGTGAGTGAGTAGGAAGGCTCTTCAGCTCAGCCACTGGTGAGTTCCCTTTCTGTCTCTTTTACGTTCTCATGAAATTGTCTGCTATAACTAGATCCTCATTTTGGGGGATGTGTGATTTCAATTTGTAATAATATGAAAGTTATTCATTAATAATCAGAACCAGCATTACTAACACTTCCTGTAGACCAGGCCATACACTAAAAGTTTTATGTATTTAATTCTCACAACTACCGAAGTCTTATTGCTGTGGCTGTCCCATTTCACACATGGGAAGACTCACACTCAGTGGTTGGTTTTCCCATCCTGACCTTGACTTTAGAGTTATACTCTTGACTGGCAACTTGATCTACTTCTGGAAAAATATGAGCTGTTCCAGCTTTCAACCCAAGTATTGGAGAGTCCTGTGGTGCAGTCATTACCATTAACATTCACTCTTGAATGTAAAATTTTAATGGTTTTTCAGAGGAGCAGTTGTTACTGGTGATTAATAAGGACTAGTTTTAAATCAGCATCTTTTATTCTCATTAACTTGAAAGTACATGTATTTATGGGGTTTTATTGTGCACGTAAAGAGTTTGCCTATTTTAGCTGAATACCTAGCATTGATCTGTTCTTAATCAGGAGTCAATAAGAATTTCCTGAATGGGTTTATTCATGTGAAACTCATGTATATTTTTAAGAGGTTCAGAGGTTAAGTTTATAAATTAATATTCAAGAGACCCCATAACTTTCCTTGCCCATCTTCCTTTTCGAAGGTTGACTTGGGGTTTCTGGGTAACTGTACCTGGGTGCCCCTTACGGGGAGGAGGGATTTTAGCTTTCCTTCACCCTCGCGCCCAGGCCTCACTCTCATGCTTGTGAGGTCTTCCATAAATATTTCCGATTGACTGGTTCAGTCTCATTGCCTGGGACATTAGGGATTCTAAATTGGCATTCCATGGTCCCAGTGTTTCTGCTTAGTGCGTTGTACTTTTGTTTCAAATTAATGGGGCAAAAGTGGATTAAGGAATTTTTGTGGTCTAAAGAGTAGTAGCATTGTTTGAGCTGGAAACTTGAACGTGCTGATCATTGGTATGTGACCCTCAGTCACCTACTTTTGAAAATAATTTTGTGCTAGTAGTATGGAAGTATACCGGGGACTTTTAGAACAAAAATGTAATTATTATGTAATTTTTTTTAAATTGCAGTGGGCAGACTTGGCTGAACTGAGAACTGCTGAAGCAAGACAGATAGCTTGTGATGAACTGTTCACAAATGAAGAGGAAGAATACAGCCTTTATGAAGCTGTAAAATTTTTAATGTTAAACAGAGCCATTGAACTATATGATGATAAAGAGAAGGGAAAGGAAGTACCATTTTTCTCTGTGCTTCTGTTTGCCCGGGACACATCAAGTGACCCCGGACAGCTACTGAGGAACCATCTAAACCAGGTGGGACACACTGGTGGCCTTGAACAGGTGAGTTATACCTTTTGGAGTGTATTAGCCCAAAACACCAACTTTAACCATCAAACATTATCTCACAGTTTTTTTGGGTCAGCAATTCAGAAACAGCTCACTTGGGTGGTTCCGGCTTGGAGTCTCAGGTGGTCACAGTTATGTGAGGCCTCCCCTGGGGCTGGAGGGTCCATGTCCAGTATGGCTCCCTCACCTGGCTATTGGCAGGAGGCTTCACACTCCCTCACTGGTAGGTAGTAGTTCCTTGTCAAGTGGGGCTTTATATAGATAGGGCTACTTGAGTGTCCTCACAACATGGCAACTGTCTTCTCCCAGAAAGTAATTCAAGAAGAGAGTGAGGAAGAAGCCACATGCCTTTTGTGATCTAATCTTGGAAGTAACGCACAGTCATTTACACCATGTTATATTTGTTAGCATGTCACTAAGTCACCCCACACTTAAGGGAAGAGCATGAGAAAGAATTGTGAACCTATTTTAGAACCACCACGGTTGTCTCAGCCTGGGCTTTCTTTTGCAGCCTGGTGGATGGGATCAGTAATTGTGGCTCGTGGCTCTCATAGTCTACAAATACAAGAAGCACTCGGAAGATCATCTGAAGGATCTTGTTTAACCTTGGCAGCTGTAGCTATATTAGCTAGTGTCCTTTAAAAATAGAAATGGAGTCACCTTAGCCCGTAGAGCCCAGCCTGCTCGTGGATCTTTTACAGATATGCTAAGTTGGGAGTTTTACACAGAGACCCAGTGCAGTGCTGTCCCATGAGCCAAGAGTTGACTCACTTTGCACTTTCTGTCTTTGGTGAGTTCATTATGTTGCCCTAAAAAGCTTAGGTTTTTTTTGTTGTTGTTGTTACTGTTTTTGTTTTTGCATAGCTAACCACTGAAGTAGCACTAAGGCTATCCTTCCAAAGTGCTGCCTTCTTCCTTCCCCGGCTGACTTTTTGGCTTGCCTTTTCCTTGTCTGTAGGAAAGAACAAAGATGATGGTCGTGCTGGGTGAGGCAGGATTGAAGATAACTATTTTAAAAATTGTCTGTACTTGTAATGTAAGTTACCTATGTCTCCTGAAAGGTAGCAGATACCTTGCAGTGAAAAACCTGGTAGAGCATGCTTTGCATATGAGACTGAAGGTAGTCCCTTCTGGGTCTCCACAAGGTCTGTTGTAATGGTTGTCCATTTAAAAAAAAAAGAACAGCTTTATTGAGGTATAGTTTACCTACCATAAACTTTACCCTTTTAAAGTGTGCAACTCAATGGTTTTTAGTATGTTTACAGAGTTTTACAACCATTGCAGGAGTCTAATTTTAGACCATTTTGTCACCCCCAAAAGAAACCTCATACCCATAAGTACTCCTCCCCCATTCTTCCCAGCCCTGGGCAGCCTCACTCTCCTATTACCATAGATTTGCCTATTATGGACATTTCATATAAATGCAATCATATCATATATATGGTTCTTGTGACTGGTTTCTTTCATAGCTTAATGTTTTCAAGGTTTATACATATTGTTTAATGTGTCGGCTCTTCATTCCTTTTCATTGCCAAATACTATTGTATGGACATATAACATAGTATTCATCCATTCATCAGTTGATGGGCATTTGGGTTATTTAGCTTTATGAATAATCTTGCTATGAACATTCATGTACAAGTTTTTTGTATGGACATATTTTTCGGTACTCTTGGGTATATTCTTAGGAATGGAATTGCTGGGTCACATGGTAATTCTTTGTTTAAAATTTTAAGGAGCTGCCCTGGCTAGTGTGGCTCAGTGGATTGAGTGCCAGCCTATGAACCAAAAGGTTGCTGGTTTAGTTCCTAGTCAGGGTACATACCTGGGTGGCAGGCCAGGTCCTGAGTTGGGGGCGTGCAAGAGGGAACCAGTTGATGTTTCTCTCACATGTTGATGTTTCTCTCCCCCTCTTTCTCCCTCCCTTCCCTTCTAAAAAGTAAATAAATAAAATCTAAAAAAATTTTTTTCAAGAACTACCAAACTGATTTTTAAAGTAGCTGTATCATTTGTCATTCCTACTAGCAATGTTTCAGAGTCACAGTTGTCCACACCCTTGCCAGTACTTTTTTATTGAGGCAAAGCTCACATAACATACAAATAACCATTTTAAAGTGTATGGCTCAGTAGCCTTTAGTGCATTTACAATGTTGTGTGACTACCACTTGTATCAAGTTCCAAAATATTTTGTTACCCCAAAGGAAAAGTATACACCTAGTAAGCTGTCACTCCCACTTACCATTGATCTTTCTGATCACAACCATTCAAGAGGGTGTGATGCCTCACTGTGGTTTTGGTTTCCAGTCCCCCGAGAACTTTTCATGTGCACATTGACCGTTTGCGTATCTTCTTTGGAGAACTGCCTATTCAAATCCTTCGCCCAATTTTTAAACTGGTCATTTTTTGTTTATTCTTGAGTTGTAAGAGCTCTTAATAAATTCTGGTTACAAGTCCCTCATCAGACATGTGATCCGTTCTTGGTGATCTCTTTGCTTATAATGACCACTTGAGAGAGGACTAGAGCTGGACCCATGGAGAGGAAGAAAGGTTTTGGCTTAGCCGTGCTGTGCACTGCCAGGGACACTTGGGATGGAGCAGCTGGAAAGCGACATCTTTCAGGGTGGCTGCCCTCCACTTACGCATTTGCTCTGCTCCTCCAGGTTGAAATGTTCCTTCTCGCCTATGCTGTGCGCCACACCATCCGGGTGTACCGGCTCTCCAAGTACAGCACTGAAGAGTTCATCACAGTCTACCCCACAGACCCACCCAGGGACTGGCCAGTGGTGACCCTGATTGCCGAGGACGATCGGCACTACAACATCCCCGTCCGAGTGTGTGAGGAGACAAGTCTGTGAGAGTCTTGCGCCTGGACAGTCTGGCAACGGGGCCAAGATGTGCAGGCAGCTCCTCAGCTCGGGCCTTGGCCTGCTGGTCTCTTAGGATGACTTCTGGGGACTCTTGCGCCCTGTGAGCCAAGCTGGCCTGAGATGTTCTGAAGACTGGCTTTTGATAATGAGTTAACCAAGTTTTTCCCTCATTTATGAAGCAATATGTTGTACCTGGTGCCTGCAGAGCACACTTGTTCTAGGGTGCAAACTGTATCTTTTCCATAAAACAAATACTTTTTATCAAGAGACTCATTTTGGAGAGGACTATGTTCTTTATATCTCAAATCAAACTTTCTCCAATAGTCAACTGGCTTTCAATTTTTTTTAAAGACAGTACTTTTTTTGTTTTGGTGGTAATGGGTCTCTCTGGTGCCCGTGCTATGCAGTCTGCTCACGTGGTATAATCCTGGGACGGAGCCTGTTAACGGCATAGGCTGAACGCCCTCTGGTAGTCCTGTCAAGCAGTGGTCAGGATTTACGTACTAATTAAAGTGATTCTAGACAGGTTATTTAATAGAAGATTAAGATTGGGTCCAAAAGTGAGTTATTTAAAGGCTAGAGAAGGCACTAGAATAGGAGGGAGGTATGGCAGCGGGAAATCCTTGCTCTTCGAAGACATGACGGGTGCCTGAGGCTGTGGACACACCAGGTCTGGTGCAGGGTGCAAGTGGTGGTCTGTGAGCCAGGTGAGTGCTGCCTGTGGTTGATGGAGCTCTGGTGTCGGGAGCTGCTCATTATCCTGCGGCCCAGAGGTTCACCATTATAGTCAGAACGGAGCTCAGTTCTACCTGCTTCTTTAGAGGAGGAAACTATGGTCAAATGACTGCAGGCACTCACCTGACTTCAGGGGTGGGAAGAGCAGGATCCAGGTCTTCTGTGCCCTTTTCAGACTTTTTTTTTTGCCAGTTTCTTGGAACTCGATCTGCTGGTAGGGGACAAGTAACAGCAGAGTGTCTGAGGTTTCTCCTGAGTTAGTTGAAGCAGGAGCATGTACTAAAACTGAGTGCAAAAGTGTGCCTGAGCTGCACCCGCCCTTGATTGGGTTTGGGAAGCCTCTGGGAGGCCGCGTTCCTGGCCATGAGCACTACCTGTGGGGCCACAGGCTGGCATACTGACTGCTGGTGGTCACGGGTCGCCTAGCTGAGCACAGTCGGCCTTAGGGCCTGAGTCATCCATGGGAGACATGGACCGTGGACAGTGTTCACAGGAGCCAGACACGTTGCTCTTTAGGGCTGAACCAGTAGCACCTGAACTGGCTCGGCATTGGTGGAGGTGGTGTTACACTGAAGCATTGAGCTGTAGTGTAGAATAACTTAAATCTTTGATTTATTTGGTCCAGTTTAATAAAGTTTATAAACTAATCTGCTTTCTTTCAGAGGGGCAGTCTTTTTTTTTTTTTTTCCTAAATCAAGTTTTCCTTTCACTTAAAACTTAAAATTCTTAGTTGCGAAAACTCGCAGGACACATGAAACTATGCAGACTGTTACATTAGTATTTTCCCCATTACCTCATCTATAATCATCACACTTTGGTGATGCCAACTCATTGAATCAAATTCTGCTCTAATTGTGTGTGAGTTGGAGGGGCGTGTGTTTTTCACTGTGAAATGCAATGGTGCCTTGAACAGGAGGTGCCTAGAGGCCAAATTCAAGTAATAATAATGATTTCTTGTTGGCTTCAGTGCTTCATTTTAGTATTTGTAACATAAGAGGAAGTACGTACCATTCATTCTTAAATGTTTTTAAAAGCATAACTTCAAATGTTTAGGTTGAACAAGGCAGCAGGGGTCTATGTTCATCTGACCGTTTGTTCATACCCACTGTTGAATTTCATGATATAACACTCAACGATCATTTGTCTTTGAAATTTGAAAATAATATAATCTCAGTGAACTTGAACTGGACTTCTGGGCAACTTAATTGTTTACATTTTATACTTTTCTCTTATTCCTATGTATGACATTGTTAGAGTGTGTGCAGAAATTTGTGGTCTTAACTGTTACCCTTGATATTTAGCTGGGGAAGGGGAGCAAAAGGGAATTAGACATTGGGAAGTTAGGAGGAGAGCCCCCTTAATTGTACATCATCAATAAAGCTCGCCACAGATCCACAGCCTCCCATGCAGGTCTCAAGAAATTCTTTTTCTCGTGACACACGAACTCGTTTTCCACCTATGATAGTGTGTGTGCAGAAATTTTGGTCTTCACCACCACACTGATAAAAATGTAAAAGAATGAGTTTAAATTATTTTCCATCCCAAGGCTTCATATTGGACTGTCCTTTCAGACTACCATCCAGGCTTAGAGGGATCATAGCATAAGAGAAGCACAGCTTTCAGTGAAACAGTCCTCAGGACATATAGATGATTGGTCAACTTTAAAAATAACATTTCTTTGTTGCAACATGCAACTTCAGTCACCCAGAGTCCTAATTCCATTTCCCATTCCTGGTCTTGGGCTGACCAGGTGACATGAGTAGACTAGAAATTGAATTGAGACCAAAATGGATTCAGGGATCTCTAGAATGATAAAACTGTTCTAGGAGGAAGGTCAGTGGAAACTACCCTGTGCTTCCTTTCAATCCCAGAGTTTTATTGCAAGAGTCCAGAGGTTTTGGACCCTATGATTTTGGTGGAAAGATGATCTACAACCTAAACAGGCATGACTTACGCCTTTGAGCTCACTGTAGGTACATTTAAAACTAAAAGAATTTCCATCCTAACAGGTTATGTGAAATTAACATTGCTCCTTCAGAGCTTTCTCTGGTTCCCCTCCTCACCTGCTCAGCTATTTCTGCATATACAGCGTCCATTCATTTCACTCACATACATGGAACAGTGATGGCAGCGGCTGAGAACAAGAGGCCAGTGTGTGGTCTTTCACCTATGATGTAGGCATAGGTGGGACCTGATCTGAAATATCTGCAGTTTCTCCTCCTTTGAATACGACGTATCTGAAAATGTTTTAAAGGCACAGAACAAGATTAACCCTGCTTTCTTTGTACAGCCATTTACTTTTTATTATACTGTTACATATTCAGTTATATATAATGCCTGATGAAACTTTTCTTTGATTAAGGAAAACAGACATTGCCTTTATATTCTTTCATTAGTCTTTTCCCTTCCAGTTCTAGATCTTACCCGGTGAAATCTCAGGCCTCCTGAGTCTAACACCTCTGAAGGGAGAAAAGACCTTTTTGGGTTACGTGCTTGTGGGTTTTATTTTCTTTTTTCTAAGAGGCTGTGTTATTCCTCCTGCTCTAATTCTCACCCCAAGGTGCTGTTTTACCTGTGAGTTTGTAGTTTAGTTTTTGAAAGTCTTCCAAGTATATGACTGTGAAGTGCTGTATTGCATTTAATGACCTAGCAATCTTACCGTCAGGCACACATGCAGGACTCCAGTAGACTTCTGGCTGTGTCTCCTTTTTGATGTTAAAGTTAGATTCTTTTCTCTCTTTCTTAAGCAATACTTCGCTGGTGCTCCCCCTTGAACGTCAGAAAGTGTTTTCAGAAGTATAAATCTCCAGGGGATCTCACTTGCAGGCCAGCATAAAAATAAATGCCTTGTAAAAAAGGTCTGTGACTACTTAAAAAACAACAGAAAAGGAAGCCTTCTGTGTGCGTGAAGTGAATCTGAAATATTTGTAAAACGCCTGGAGTCCCCAAGTAGTTTAGCAGAAGCAGGGTGCAGTGTCAAATAATTTAAACATGGCCCAAGGAACTGTAAAGAGTGAATCGAAAAAGGACTGATTTTAGATGAAAAATGTCACTTAGAAACAAAACAACAGGTGCCCGACAGCCCTCCTGGGCTTCAGTTGAAAAAGAATGAAAGCTTGAAGGAGTAGAAGGATTTCTGTTCATGGATTCTGCAAATTCCTTTTCCTAAGGTATGTTAAGTCCCCACGTAACAGAAGTGTAAGGTTTAATTGCTTAACACTCTTGGGAAGCCTCACTGGTGATCTCTTCTAAGGGGGCGGAGAGACCAGGGAGCCAGTGCTGAGTTGTAGTGGGAATAAAGACGGGCAACTGATTTTAAGGCTTGTGTAATTTTGTTTATAACCTGGAGCCATGAAAAGCACAAAACTAAACTGTTTTGCCTGCCCAGCGTCCCTGGTGGCAGAAGCATTGGGGGCAAGGTGGGTTGACCGGGTCTGGAAGGGGCGTGAGCATTGTGGGTGCGTGCATGCAGGTATGTGCGTGTACGTGAGTGTGTGTGCTGGTCTGCAGCCACATGGGGACTTGCTTATGTGCACAAGGTGCTATAGCAGGGGGCCCATTAGAATTTGTCGGGGTAAATTGAAATGTATGACTGGGGATGGTGGAGTGGGTTAGCATGTATCATTAAACTATACAGAGTGTCCTTTAAGTCTGGAAATATATTCATTGTATTGAAATGTCATGCCAACAAACCAGTAATTGTTTCTCTTCCCAGGCCTTACAGCCATATGTATATTTAAATTTTGAATACTTATTAATAGAGCTATTAATGAAGAACAATGACTGGAGTTTTAACTCAGTCTGGTTGGTTTCTTAGGTGTAAGTCTGGGTCATGGATGAAATCGCCAAAATAGGAGTAATGAAAGAAAGTGGCCTGGGGCTCGGGATACCATGGGCTCGGCGGTCATTTTCCCGGTGGTTGGACTTAAATTATGAACTTCAAAATAATTTTGTATTTAAGAGTTTTATGTATTGAAAAATGCCTTTGCATAAACAGTGCTAAAATATAGTACCCTGCCTTTCTCGAGCCACAACAATCCATGGTTGACTTTGATTACGCCTGAGTGTTTAGATAATGGGAACTAAGCCAAAAGGAGCGTGTTTAATGAGTTATCTTCTCGTTTCCATTGCTTCTATAAAAATGTTTTGGTGTTATCACCTGTACTTTATTTAGCAGCTTCTACTGTGTGTAACGCGCATTTGGAGAGGAGACCCTCCCGACCGCTGCCCTGGGGATGCTGCCCCCTGCAGGCTGGGCTGGGAGGGGAGAGAGCGCAGCAGGAACAAGGAGCGTGAACCCTGCCCTGCTCACGTGGGCTCTTTTAGCCGAGTCTCTGTTTACACTGTGAAACGTCCACTTTTGTTAAAAAATTATCCTGCTCTGAAAATCACGCCCCCAGGCTCTGGTCAGTTTGGGGCCTTGCCTCCCACATGTACCTGCGGCCGGACCCCTGGCTCGGGGGACAGGAGTTTCCTCTGTGACTTGTTTAGTCTCATCTTCACCGTCGGAGGCCCTGACAACTTGGGTCTCTGTTGTTGACCCCCTTTAATGAAAGCTGGCCACTGAGGATTGTAATTAAAAAAAAAAAAGAAACTAAAAATAAACCAAAAGAAGAAAAACTCAGAAGGCTGGTTGTGTTGCTGTGGTTCAGTGCCTGCCTTTGAGGATTGTGGGAGATTGGGGTCCAATGCTTTAACTTTTCAGCACCCCAAGACAGGCCTGTGATGCCTGATGACTTTACAGCCCCGAGCCCATAGAAAGTGCTTCCCCCAAATTAGGTGCTTGGTTCTGGACTTGGGCCTGGGTTCAATAGCGGTCCCACCCCCTACCATTAGGGTGAGCTCAGGCCAGCCACTTGACCTCCCTCCATCTGCCTTCCTCCGCACCGCACAGTCTGTCTTGAATGGGGGTGAGGGCGAAGAGAGGCGCAAGCACTTGAGAGACTTAGAGGAGGATTGTCCAGGCCTCAAGGTAGGGCTGCTGCCACAACCCACACCCAGCTGTCCTGAGTGGCTGCCAAGGAGAGGCCTGTGGTCTGTGCAACATTCTTAGGTGTTTAAAACTCTTCAGACTGATGGAAATGCACACGGAAGTGCGATTGCAGGAACCTCAGCTCATTGCCCGTGAGTCATGCTGCCGCTGAAGAAGTTAGTGATCTGAAGATGGGGGGAGGCCGGGGGCTTTCAGAGGCGTCTTTGGACACAGAGAATGAAGGAAGATCCAGCAGGGACCTGTCTGCCTAGAAGAACTACTCGGGAAGAACTGCTGAGTCTGTGAGTCTGTGAAGTGGTGCTGGGCTCCTGCAGAACCCATGGTTCCGGCTGGGTGTCTGTCAGAAGGCAGTGCTGGCTCGGGAATGGGCAGGAAAAGCCTTTCCTGTGGCAGCGGCGCAGCCATCTTCCTCCTCTGCCTCACTGAGATGGGTTAATAAATGAAGTGTCAGATAGAAATAATCATCTTGCCCCTCAGCTTGCTAGAATTAGGGAGTTCTCAATTCTGAGGGCAGTGTTGCTGGCAGTTTTCATGATCCCCGCCACCCTAGGGAGTGGCAACATGGACCCAGGCTCTGGGTCCTAGGGAAGCCCTTAGGAATATTTTTACCGCCATCAAATAATCCAGAAAATACCAGCTGTGTTATGTGTGTGTAAAGTGAGAGTATTTATATAGTACATTTCCACTTACCGTCTCTGTCTTGCTCGAAACCTGGCATTCTCTCTGCAGGTTCTCTGAATTGCTGCCCTCCCCACACCTCGTACCCCCGCCTCTTGTCTGGGCTCAGCGTGAGTGGCCTGGTAATGACCTTCTGACTTTCTGAATCTGAAGGGTTGATTCCAGACTTCTGGCCCCCAGAGAGGCAGAACAGAACTGGCCCTTGGGTGGGAAAGCGCTGGGTGAGATGCTAACCCTCCTGCTCCCTGGAGCTGAGCGAGGATTTTTCTGCCCCTCCCTCCATGACCCTGCAGCGCAGCCCTCCACTCTCAAGGGTGGCTGTAAGTTTTAGTGACAGTGGCGCTGCTTCTTTACATTCACAGTGACAATTTAGAACATTGTGTATCGCTGAAGACGGTGCATTCCAAATACTGTAGTGCCATCTCCCCAAGTCAAGAACTAGAATGCAGTTGAGAGCAGATAAAATGCTCTCGTGATGTGCTGTGCTGTTTATTTAGGAAATGGCGCTGCTCAAAATGCCAGAATGCTGAGAAAATAAAAAGCAAACTCACTACTGTAGTTGTCAGCTTATTCACATGATCACATCCTAATTGGGTGAGATGGTGAGGAACTGTGACATGCTAAAGGATTTTTAAAAATCTATCAAATATAGAATGTAAGAAACATTCTATATTTGATTATTTCCAGTTTTCACAATTATAAGCAGTGCTATAATGAGCCTTCTTATTCATGAATCTGTTTATGCATCTCTGTGTTGACCGTGGTTAAGGCTCTTGAAACAGATTTCCAAATTACCCTCCAAAAAAGTTGCAGGAATTTCACTATCAGCAGTGGGTACCGGAGTGCCTGCTTCATTGTCCCCAGGTAAGAACAGGGGTAATTTAATTTTTAACTTTGACAATTCAGCAAGAAAAAAAATGGAAAGAGACATCTTGTTTTAACTGGGTTTTGATTCTAGTAATGATGAACGTTTTTCTCGGATACTTACTTGTTCCTTCTGTTTCTTTCCAGCATTGCTTTTTTAATGTTATTTGCCCATCATGATAATCTCTTAGTCAAGAGCACTAAAACATCTTGCCCCATTTTCCTCTGAAGACATATCGATTGGCGTTCCCACTGCGGAGTAGGAGTGCCGGGCCCTTGCCCATGCAGAGCCCCATCCGACTCTTTGATCTCGGCTGTGTTGATGGCTAGACTTGCAGTTTGCATTCCTTTGCCTGAGCAAGGCTGAGCCTGTTTTCACCTGTAGAAGTCACTCGTGGGTCATTTTCTGGGAGCCATCTGCTCACGTCCTTTGCCCATCTGTTACAGTTTCTAACTAGACTGTCATATGTGGGAATACTTTTGATTTTCCAATCTGTATTTCACAGTACGAGAGGGGTGGGAATGTCTGGAAGGGAAGGCTGACAGAGGGGTGATCAGGGATCCACGTTGAGCCCTTTTGGTTGCAAGTGACAAGAACTGACTCAGTTTCTCTTAGGTCCTGGAGGGCTGGACATTCATCAGGAAGAGGGGGTTGGAGATGAGAAGGTTACAGGAGGAAGGGCCGATGTGCGGGTGACCTAGGGTCAGAGCATGTTCAGGCAAGGGAGGTGTAAATGCCTTCAATCATTCGTCACAGAATATGCCTGCTCTGAGCGGCAGAGTTCCAGACTCAGGGCTGCCGGGGTGCACTGGCTCTGCCCTCCCTGCCCTGTCCCTCCCGGGCCCTCTTCTGCCCTGCCCAACCTTGTTGAGCTGAGCTGGCATGACTCCACAGGTAGAGTCACAAAACTTTTGCTTCCCACGGTTTGAGACACTCAGTAGGAGGACATTTCCCTAGCTTCTGGATGAAAACTCAATTTAGGTTATCCCATGACTTCTCTGAGCACGCTTAGATCATAAAGAGACCTTATAATCATTTTAAGCTGCCAAATGCTATTCCAGTTGTAACTGGGAAAACCCCCTCTCGTATAGGAGTAAAAGCCATGACTAATTGCTAAGTCCCAGTCCGGCCTCCAGGGTTGGGGCAGGAAGAAGGAGGCAGGGCAAGAGGGCAGCATGACGAAAATCTTACTCACGATGGCTGCTGTTCTAAAGCAGCCTCACTGCCGGGTCCGGCCAGCGCTCATTCTCTCGTTCCTGCCTGGAGCTCCAGGGATCTTTGGGGACCCCGTCGCCCCCACCTCCTGCCCCTACGTCAGGGCCTCTCATCGGCAGCGCCCCGGACGTGGCCGATGCTTCCTCCTCTGACCTGCCACTTCCACCTTTGCGGCTCCTAGGGGGTGCGCCCCTTTGCTGCCTGTGTTGGGCTTATCTAGTATCAAGTGTCCTCCTCTCCATTTTGTCTGGTGTTTCAGCACTAGCAGGTGGTTTGGCTTTGGAAATGTCCAAAGATGACTGATACCTTCAGCTTTTAGAGTTGGGTTAGGATATTTTGGATGGGGCCAAGTTTCACTCTTATACATGCAGCTCCAGTGGTACCTCCAGCTTCTTTCTCTGAGCCGTGCTTACCTGCTCAGGACCCGAGACAGTCCCAGCCAGTTTGTTGATCTGTGTGGCCCAGGTCTGGTTCATGGGCACCACGTTAGCACCTTCGGCCCTGTCAGACTTGGCACGTGCCAGCCAGCCCGTGTCCCCTCTCCTGTGGTCCCATTACTGTAGGAGCCATTTCTAGCTCTCTGAGGGTCTCCTGCAAAGCCCTATCACTAGACTTAAGGTATCGAGGGACTGCCCGCCCCCTGTACACACATGTACAAGCCCCGGAGGAGGAGGGGCTCCTCTACAGAGAAACCATCTCCACAGATTATCTTTCTGAATAGCCACTGTTAGTCCGTTTATGCCCTCATGGTATATGTGGGACAGAAGAGTCAGGGAGAAGCCCTGGGAATGCGGCCAGGAGTTAAGATCCCTGCAGCAGGAGGCGAGGCAGCAACAGGATCCCATGTTGCGCCGCTGCTTCTCTTTGGGGATTAGCCTCCTCTTCTTCTCTGTCTAGGCCCCCGTTTACTTCCTGTCGCCCAGGCTCAGCCTGGTGCCCCCTCATGTCAGCGTGGGGCCCTCCTGGCAGCAGCCTGGAGTGGGAGGAAGGGCCGGCCTGGAAAGGCAGGTGAGGTGGGGTTGGGGGCAGCGGGCAGATTGCCGGGAGTGGTCGCACGGGCAGTGCAAGGCGAAATTCCAGGAGGCATCACTGACCTCACAGGCCAGGGGCCGTGAGCCTGGAGAAGGCCTTACCTGCAGCTCCCAGGCCGTTAGGTGACTAGGAGCACCTGGTCAGCAGAGGACAGAGGCCAGGAGTGAGAGAGATGAGGAGGAAGGCGGGGCAGGGAGTAGGTTTCTGGGCAGGTGGTGATGAGATTTATCTGTCGGGAGGGGTGGGGGAGAAGTGTGCCTGGAGGGGCCGAAGGCCACGGCCTCTCTGCCCCCCTCTGGGATGTTGGGAGGTGACTGTTTTGAAGCTCAGAAACAAGTCAGAGCTGGGAAAGCAGCCCCCCCAGGATCACCGTGTGCATTTGGAATTGGAAACAGGCCCGGGTTGGGTCACTTGGGAGCGTGTAGAACTGGATTCCCAGCTGAGGTGGGAGCAGGCCTGGGGCCCGGGCACGGGGGGCCATTGCTGTTCGTTTCCAAAGAAGGTGGAGTTAAACAGCGTTTAGAAACAGCTGCGGGGCAAGGAAGGCTGCTGAAATCTGGGCAGAGGCAGCAGGTGGGGGGAGGCAGACAGGAGCTGAGTTAGGAGATGGCACGACCAGATGGGGGGGAGAAAGTGCTCCTGTTAGTCCTCCTGCACAAGCTTGGCAGCTTCTGTCCTAACAGGGCCTGGGGGCCGGGGCGACGAGAGCCAACCAGCGTTTCTTAGCCACTTGCCTTCAGAGCAAGACAGCTTTTTTACATGAAAGAGATGGAAGAACTTAGGCGTGTGGTGTACTGTAAAGTTTAATGATAATTATTGTGTTTGTTCATTCTGTGTTAGACTTGGGATTCAAAGCCCCAGCAGCCCCAGTAGATGTCGGGGAACATCTACTTCTAAGTCTTAGAGTAGTGACCAGAGCTAAGCCAGCAGACCTAAAGATGCAGAGAAGGGATGAAGTGAGAGATATGAGGAAGGAGAACAGGTGGGGGGCTGGTGGGACCCCACTGGTGGGGGTGGGGGTGTCATGGAGTGGATTTCTGGGTGGATGATACGGTGATCATCTGGGCCGTCAGGAGGGCGCGTGGGATGCACGGAGGTTTGCCTTGGCAGTCATACTGCTGTGGGGAGAGTGCGTGATTTGAGGCCAGCACACTCCCCAGCCTGACGCTACAGCTGGGCAGGAAGACACACCAAACCCCAAGAGCCATAGGTGGAGAGAAAGATGACCCTCGGAATTCAAAATCATGCTAGTATTAGAGGCAGTCAAAGGGAAGCATCATAGAGGGATGGGATTTTAACTCAAAGACGTGATAAAGCAGTTCAGAAGAAAACAGGCCATCTTCAGCAAGTCAAGGAAGGCTTTTGATTACAGGGTGTGCAAACACTCTCTCCACAGAGTCACCCATAGGAAGTTAAAAAAATGAGAGCCAAGATTCTTTGAGGTTAAGACATTACATTTTTAAAAAGACTCATGCCTTTCACATACAGATTGAGAAGGACAGTCTTTCAGGTGTGGGCAGGGGGCGCTCTTGCGTTCTGTTCTTCTGGCCTTCCTAACACCTGGCCACACTCGGTACTCCTTTTTAGAAGGGTTGTAGAGAAGTTGGGCTTCCAAGTAGTACTTTCGATATTACTGTAGTTATGGGAAGTAAAAGTTCAGTTTAATACAGAGTAAAATTTGAAGAAATACGTCACATTTAAATAAGACCAGTAGTTTAGAGAACTATCCCAGTGGTTAGCTACCAAGGCAAAGGGTGAAATTTTATTATCTCCTGTTTGTTGACAAGGAGAAGGAAATTCCAGTCAGCAACCATGTGATTTGGGGTGCGTAAACACACTAATGGTTAGAATAAGAAAATGAAGTTAAAAGCAATCTCAATTGTATGCCAACTGTTGAAGCTTTACTTAAACTAAAATTAGAGTATGAAAGCTACTTAACAATAGATGAGCACAAATCCCCCCCAAAATTAAAAAAAGAAAAGGATATATAAATGCTCTTAACAAGGCAAAAACTTACATCCGTTAAATACATACACAGTACTTGCTTAAATGCAACATATATTTTATATTGACCTCTGCAGTCAATTTTAATCAAAGGCTGCACAAATATTTTAACATGATTGGTTTCAACAGTTTAAATTAAAGCCACAGTTTGCTGCGAAACTGAAAAGCCTGTAAACTGACAGCTAAGCACATGTAGGATAATTCCCAGGAGACTTTATTTAAAAAAAATCGAGATCACTGCTGATGACCAGATGTGAAATGAAGAATGAGGTAATTTTATTTTTCCATTGCAGGACCCTGTACCATGTTCTATACCTTAGGTCATGCATAGAATGTTGGCCCGGGAAGGAGCCTGAGTAGGGATGGCCCAAACCTCTCTCTCATTGGACAGGCGACCACCGTGAGGCCAGAGAGGTGTGAGTGAGGAGGAAGGTATGCTGTGAGTCCATGGCCTTCAGCACGGAAGTGCTCTTTAAATGAATGAGTGTAGGCTCCGACAGACGCCCACGTGTGGCTCTGTCAAGATTTCTGAAGCTCTACAACTAGCTCCCTGGTCATTCCAGCTTTAGACTGTAGACCCAGGGAGCTGTGTATTCTCCCCACAAGCCTTGAAGATGTGGCACCCCTGGGGGAATGACCTGCTTCGTGGTGACCAGTCCATGCTGCGGTTGCTGAGTGAGTGGTGTGCATGTGTACCCTGTACCTCCTTTGTTAGACCACAGTGGTTTGAACTTCACCTTCAGTAGCAGGTTCATCCAAACTGTGGGTCCCCCATATTCAGCGCCCACCCTTCAGGTAACCAGAATCCTCCTGGCTGTAATGTTTCCCAACTCCGAAGGCACTTTTCTTGTCCCTGGCTCATAGTCGGGGAACATCTACTTCTAAATCTTAGAGTAGTGACCAATTTTGGCATGCCTCTGAATCTCGACGAAGCTCGACAGTGAACGGTACAACTGTTTATGGCTCATCTGCCTCCACCTGCCCCTTCTTTAACCCGAGACCAGGTATTTTTCTGGAGAGAAAACAGACTCCTAGCTCTTGTGTGCTTTCATAGAAGCCGATGTCAAGTTTTGTTAGCAAAGTGCACTTTAAGTTCCCTAACTTATAAAGAGGTGCCCTGTAAGAAACATGTGCTGAATCGGTGTGCAGCTGGCCGCTGTCTGTACAAGCGCACATGTCTTACGCAGTCTGTCCCAGACCTTGTTTTTTTTACAAGTAAAGCAGAGAAAAAGATTCTTTTGGAACCACTTGGATTTGGCAAAAGTAATTTAAAAAATGACTCGGGAGGCCCACCTTTGCTGCTCTTCTGAGCAGATTGACCACAACGGCTAATAGTTTTAACTTCCCCTCTGCAGAAGCAAATGAAGTCAACTTACACCTCCATCTCACCGCCCCTCTGCACTCATTTTCCCTGTTGGGATCGGACAGCAAAGTACATAAGGGCCCACCTCCTCTGACTTTGAAATGGGTTATTTTGATTCCATAATACAATTCCTCTCACTTGGAACATCGTGCCATTAATTTCAGACGTGCAGCCTTTATGAGGGCAGGCAGCAGGGCTTTGGTGCACCTGTCCTCCGATTTCCTCTACATCCTGCTCTGTGTGCTCAGGTCAGCTGACGATTCAAATGTTGTTTTGCTGCAGCAAATGACAGAAATAGAGACTCAGCCACACAGAGGTTCATCTTGCGTATTTACACGCTTTTTCTATGGTTCAAATGCTTTCCGTGACAGAGCTAGTTGCATGTGAGGGTGGCTGCCTACAGAAGGCAGGCAGTGGGGAGTGGCTGGTTTTAGGGAATTGGCTGCACATGCAAAGCAGATGTCTCAATACTTAGAAATCGCCGCATCTTGGAAAGCCCTGCCCATCGCAATTTAGGTTAAAAAAAAAAAAGCAGGACATGGACCATAAAGGACCCCTTTTCTTGGACTGTGCATCACTTTGGAGACTTCATCGTCAGTTTAGAGGTCAGCTCACCTGCACAGTGAGAGGCCAGAAACCAGGCCAGTTGGGGCACAGTGGCACCTGCTGTCCTGGGCATTGGTCTGCTTAAAGAGTTACTGGAGTAGAAAGATTTATAAATATGAGAAAATATGTCTCAAGGTCATGTAATTTAATTACCAAGATATATATGTCCTATTTTTCAACACAGGTTCTCATTCTCCCACTTCATCTTGGAGTAAAAAAAAAAAAAAAAAATCCAGGGAGAGAACTACTGAGTTTTTAAATCATTTTAAATCACAGAAACTAAGGGTACATGAAAAGTTACTCTCTCCCCACTCCTTCCTTCCCATGGAAAAGACCCAAAAAGAAGAACGGTCAGGAGGGAGGGAGCTGGTGATTTTGTTCACTTCGTACTCTAAGGTAGCACTGAATAACTTCTCTGAGATTTGGGGACTGAATAACTACCCCAAAGCCGAGAGAGATCCAGAAAAGGCTGCTTGGCAGGATCACAGAGCCGGCCCTGGCTGGGAGCACTCAGCCAAAGGAGCCGGACTGTGGTGGAGGGCAAGCCCCCCTCTTCAGGCGCCTCCTGCCCCGGCCCCACCAATATCTCTTTATTGGGAGACTCAAGGAGTGAAAAAGTGCGTTTACTTTTAGTGGCACTTGACTTTGCCCCATCCGATACATCCTAACCCAACTCTAAAAGTTTATGATTCTGAAGGTATTGGACATCCTTGGACATTTCCAAAACCAAACCACCTGCTAGTGCTGAAACACAACACAACACACACACACAAAACAGGAGAGGAGGACCTTTGGTACTAGACGAGCCCAACACAGGCAGTAAGGGGACACACCTTGCTTTTGAGCAGTGATGTAAACCAACGACTTTCTGTGCCCAAATTAAAGACTTCCAACCAGGTGAGGGTTTCCTGCCAAAGCTCAAACCCTTCAACACGCCCTGAACCACGTGGCGGGCAGGCCCGGCCCTGCGGAGACGCCCCTGGAGCGAGCCTTGCCTGGTGGTTCTTTCTGCTCGATGCTCGGGTGTCACACCGCCGTCCAGGGCCACCGCGAGCCCACTAACTGGGGGCAGAGGACACACAGTGTGTGTTAGATCAGCCTCGCACGCGCCCCTCAGAGAAGCAGGGAGGCCCCAGAAGGAGCTGCTCTGACCGGGGCTTGTGCAGAGAAAAGCCTCCCCCCAGAGAGACTGCTTTGAACTGCCCAAACTCACTCCTCAGCATTTAAATTAAAAATGCCCTTATGCCCCTATAGTTTTAGGTTCTATCTGACTCAAGCAATCGCTCAGCGTTGAGAAAGTCACACCTGGTTTTGTCACGGCCCTTGACATGACAGCCTCACAAGCATCACACTCTTCTAATATATCTATCAGTGGAGGGACGTGCAATTAAAGAACAAAACAAAACTGGGGGGGGGGGAATGTTTCTTTGGTCAGCAAAGTCAAAAGAGTGCCCCTCCTTACTCTGAAAAGTGGGAGGAAGTGCCCATACTTCTCCGGTTTGACTGCCTTCCCCGTGCATGGTGGTCAGAGCAGATGCCGGGGAACCTGCGAGGAATGGGTTTTGCTTTAGGAGTTCAGGTGTGTGTTCGCTAGGCTGGGACTTCAGCAGCCCAAGTGAAAGAACTGCGGGAGAGGTCATGGGCTTCAAGGCCAAAGGTCTAGTCTGTGAATCTGTCGCTGAGGGGGAGTCTGAAGTTATCATGATACGTACTAGTTGTCAGTGGAGTCTCTAGTTGATCTTTCCCTGATTTAGAGGGAAAGAATTAGCTTTTTCAATTTAATCTTCCTCACTGCATGAAATAGTCCCCCATGTTAAAAAATACTGCTGTCTAACTTTCTAGCCTTGTACTTGAAAAAAAGCCAATACAATTAGATTTTTTTGTCCTGTCTTCTCACATCTGCCCTGAAACCACCCCAAAGCTACACGTCCTAATTTTCAGCACTCGTGTCTATGGAGGATTTGTTCTTCCGTTGGGCACCCCTGAGGGTCACTGGGTGTCCAGAAATGTGAATGCGACCTTATGATGTTCATAGCTGACTTTATGCTCTTACAGTCTTTTTTTCCGTGAGAAACAGTAGGATCACACAGCACTGAAAACAATAAATGCAAAGAGCTTTGCCTTTTTCTTTAGTCTTTTTTGGCTCTTCCAGCATCTATTTCCATCCTCGCCAGGGTCTACACCAGCTGACACGTTTACACCCATTACCCATGGTGAAAAATGGTTCTCTTGTTATTTACTGATCCTTATATTTATGTACAAATGACAGGCTTTGTAAAACTGCTACAAGTAAGAGACAATGTTTAGATACAATATGTTTCAATTGCAGGTATGTCGACACACGAGCAATCACCATATTTTATTAGAGACATTTTATTGAAAATGCGAAAATAGGAAATGTATTATAGCCTAAAATAAATTACATAACATATACAGTATATATTTATATCTTTAAAATATTTTTTGTGTCTAGGTTCTTTCAGTCTAGGAATTTTGACGAAATCAAGAATTTACTGAACTGTGTCCATATTTTTTTTTTAAAGAAAAAACCCGCTTTCCAAAACTTAGAAAAATATACTGCACTAAATGGATTTCAAATGTGTCATCTCAGGGAATATCACATAGTGACTTTGATATTGTTTATAAAATGTCTTGCTTTATCCTGTGGCGTGAGAGGGGAGTACACGTGGAATTACCTGTACCGCACGGTTATGACTAAGAATGGCTGAACCAGGTAATACATCTACTTCAAAAGTTACAATATGGCAACCTGGCATTAGAATGAGATTATGACTTAAAGCTTCAGTTCACTGTAAAAACTAAACGCAGAGTTAGAATGCTCCATTTCCCTTGCTCTAGTGCCATCTTCAGGAAGGTGAGTGAAGAACAAGCCTTCAGGGGAAGCCATGCGGAAGGATGCTGAAATCTGGAGGTGCGCTTTTGAGACGACGTTAAAGTTAGCTGGGTATGTACACGGCGGGGCCCGACGTGGGAGCTCACTCACATCCAGGAGAAGCCCAGGTGAAACGCGAGCATTGGATGCTGTCAGTTGGCTGCTCCTGCGGCATCTCAAACGTTCCCACAGGAGGTTATTGCCATCCACCTGCCCAGCACGTTCAGACATCCCTTCAGTGTGAAGGGCTCCTCCAGGCTGATCCTCTGCACATGCGCAGTGGACAGTTGATGGCTCCACAGTAGAAGGCCACCAGGGTTACCTCTCCCTGCATAGCCATGTGACTGCGAAGCCAATCACAGAAAACCAAGTTGTAACCTGCTGATTCTTAAGAGAGATGCAAAGGGACAGGGTGCAGTGTGGGGCCTGTGGGCAGCCGTGGCTGTGGGGAGTTGGATGACAGAGCCACAGTCCTTTGGTTCCGAGTGGAGACTGTCCGAGGAAGGGGGAGGCAACTTGGACTGGGAGCAGCTACGCCTTTCGGGTTTCATGAAGCGGGGGCATGAAGTCAACTGTTTTGTTGGTTTTTACAAAGCAAGGGCGAAGACCATTCCCCAGGTCCCCACCTGCGTGCGAGCATACCCAGTATGCCAGAGAGTTTACAGGAAACCTTTAAATCAAGGCCTCTTTCATTTATGCAAAACCAAAAGGCAAAACCAAAACCAAAAGGGAATAAAACTCGGTGGGAGAGGAGATGATGCTGAGGTGTCATCTCGACTGTCCCCGCAGCGCCGTGCGTCCCGGGCCTTACTCATTCTCCTCCCTCATTTCCACGACATCTGTCCCCTCCTCTGCTGGAGGTATGTCCGTCATGGCCGAGTCCTCCCCGTCCACGGCTGACTCGTTCTCCGTCTTCTTTTTCTAGACCAAAGAAGACACCTAAGTGTGGGCTGTGACAGGGACACATCGCAGGAGAGCCTAGAGCGGGGGGCAGGCCACCAGGGTCTCAGACTTGGCCCTCGTTAATGGCTGGGGCCACCTCACTGGGGCCACACCTTCGTTCAGCTTATGCCTTTCAGGGTGGCGACTCGGGCGCTGGCTGGGTGCCTGGCCCTGTGCTAGGTACTTTGGGGGACCCCGTCCCAGTGACTCTCCCCAGTGCCCTCTGGACCGCACTGTCAGCTGGTAGAAACCTGCCTCTACCCAAGGACACCGATCCCCTGCCGCCCTTTCCAGTGGGGGCTGTGCTCCCCCAACCTCATCCTCACGGCAGTACAGACACTTTTTCTTTGGGATGAGCATGGGGCCTGGTGTTAACGGACTATTCCTCCCTCTGGACTGGCCCCGGGTTTGCTGTCGTTCTCTCCCACCCTGCTCGTGGCCTGTCCTAATTCCAGGTGGCTGCAGTGCTACGGCGCCCGCCTCGCCATAACCAGTCTTGACCTTTCTTCTTGGGGGGTCAGGTTCCCCAGCACCACCTCCGCCGCTCACGAGCTCCCTGGAGGGCTTGCCATTACCAACGCTCCCAGCACCACCCATGGGCCACCATCGGGGCGCCACCCTCCACCTGCTCCACCCCCGACTTCCCCCCCCCGACCCTGCCCCCACAGCCCACAGACCTTTTTGTCCCCTCTCCCCTTTTTCACCAGCTTAAATGAAATGCTCAATAATTGTAATCACGTCCTTGCCCCTCTGTTCTTTAATATTTGCCAGGCAAAACACCAACCTTGGTTAGGTCCACATCTCCGCCAATTTCAGCTGTCACCACCTGGCTGCCATTGCTGGGGGGGCCCACAGTGGTATCCCCCAGAGGTATACCCCTGGACCCCTTCTCTTCTCCACCTCCATTCACTCCCTGGTTAATCTCGTCCCTTCTCTGTTGAATGAATAATGTAAGATGGGGTGCCTGCTCCCTGGTTATTCATAATCTTAGAAAGGAAAGACATATACTCCCAAATATTTAGGTACCCCTGCAGGATAAACTAATTATGTGCTAACGTGAATGCTGTGTGTGTGCGTGTGGTGGGGTTTCAGGGAGGACTTCCTGCGGTGAGGTGGGAGCTGGGGTTGAAGAGGAAAGGCTCTGTAGAGGCACAGAGTGGAAGAGGGCATCCCGATCGCCCAACATCGTCTAGACTGGTCATTCCTTAGTGATCACCTTCTTGGTTGCCAGGGAATCACCTTCTAGGGTTTTCTTGCATAGTCCAAACCCTCATTTCACGTCTACGTTTTTTAATTCTTAGGGGCAACAGCAGAATGCAGGACCTATATTTTTCTGTTGTTCCTCCTGTGAAGTACGACTGCCTTTCAAAGCAAGGCCAGGTGTGAGGAGTGACCCGCATAACCATGTAAGAGGGCACCCCCTTGTTATCAAGCCCGACTGAGGGCTGAGCCACGTTGCTGGGAGGGTTGCTCACATATAGGGGGACCTGAAGTCAGGGCGGGCAGTGTGGGCCCAGCCGAGGTATGGGATGAATGTGAGGAGTCACCGTCACCGTGGGCCCTCAGGGAGCCACCCGAGTCTTCCTGCACCTGGGAGGAGGCTTCCCAGCCACGCAGGGGCGTGTCTGTCACCATGTCTCACCTGTTTCCGATAGACGTAACATGCGGCTATGGCGACCATGGTGGATTCTCCTACAAACCCCGCGAGGAGGGAACCCACGCCCAGGGTGGCTCCATGTACCCTGCGGATGAGAATGTGAAGGCCATTAGTTTGAGAAAGCTGCCTTGGGGCACACATAGAGTGGAAACCCAGCCAAAGTCCAGGAAAGGTGCAGACAACAGAAGCACCAGACAATTGCATTCAAGATCTGCACCTAATAAATGGCGTACCTGTGTGGGGCGGGGTCCTGGAGCTCCAGGCAGAGCCATCTCCCACGCCCCCTCTAGGTCTCAGCTCAGCATCCGCTGGTAGCCAGGCCACATCTCCATCACTGGCGAGCCAGCAGCAACCCCCAGCCCCCCTCTGTGGATAGTGCGGGTTTCCACGTTGGAGGGACTGAGTAACGCCCCTGCCCCAGGAGACTGGCAAACGTGTTAGGTGCTCTATGAATATCATGTATAGGCCTGGCCTCAAAAGGACTTTTCTAGAATGGATCTTAACAGCCCCCCATCTAGTGCCTGGGCAGAGCATACGATGTGACTTTGCATTTCTACGTCTAGATACGCTTGGGGATTTCATGTGAAAAAGCAGGCGTAAACCTCTCGACAGAGTACTTAGGTGGCAGGACCCACAGCCCCAAATCCCTGGAGACTTACCCCAGGTAGGGCAGGACCACAAGGCTGGTGATGAGGACAATGATCCGCAGCACGGAGCTGGGGGCCAGGACAAAGGTCTTCTTCAGTGTCATCAGCCACCCGGTGAAATGGGCCCTCACCGTGACTGCGGGGAGTGGAAAGGACTCGTCAGGGATGACCTGCTTCTCTGGGTCCTGCAGCCTTTAGCTTCCAGCCTCTGGGCAGCACATCTGGGACCCCAGCCTTGCCGCTGCTGCTGCCCCGGGCGTCACCTGCCAGGCTCCTGCCTCATCACAGCCCTTAGTGTCCTGACACGGAGCGGAGCGGGCTGCAAGCAGAGCCCTCCCTCCAGGGCGACTGCCGTCTCCCAGGGGTGCCCCGCCTGTCCACCCCTGCCACTCCCTAGCCCCGCCCTGCGCTACCCCGAGCATCAAGCTCTGATCCTTCCTCTCTAGAAGAGAAAACTCAGAGAAATGAACTTGACATGATGAAATTTGATTCTGAGTGAAGAGAAGGGCTGGACCAGAAGCCCGGGCTTCCCTGCCAATGGCGACGGCCCAGGCCTGGGGACAGAGGCACTGGGGAGGAAAGGGGCTGTGCTTGTCCACTTCTCTTACTTCCCCCCAGCTGCCCCTGACCACTCGGACCTCAGTCACCTCCCTTTCTCCTTCCCCTAACCGTCCCCCGTCGTTCTGGTGGCTTGCTGTTTCACAGAGACCTCGCCCATCTCCCCGTCCAGACGTGAGCTGCGGGAGGGCTGGGCGCCCAGCCTGGGGGCCATGGAAGGGCCCCAGTGACAGATATGGACCGACTGAATTTGATTTCGGAGGAAACAGACACCATTATCAGCAAGAAGTGTCCTGGATGTTTACATGTGATCTGCAACTGGAGGGGGTTTAAGGCAGTGTGAAGCCTCCTTCTTTTTCCCCTGTGGGGTGGCAAAGACCTTGCGAAGCGGGAAGGAAGTGCTCGCTTCTGTACTTCTGCACTTCGGAAAACTAGCATCCCCGGTACATTGGGAGAAACATCTGTTGTCTTCCTGGTCTCACGGTGTGCCAGCCCCAGGGTGGAGGGTTGTATTTAAGAGGCACAGACACACAATTGGGTTTCGCCGAGGGCGAAGGTGAGGGCGCACAGGTGGAACACTAATCTGGTTGGCCTAGAGCCAGCAGGTGCAAAGGCAGGTGGAAGCTGATGACTGTCTGCAAGCCCACAGTATGACAGGTGAGGAAGTCTAGGCCAGACGGGATAGCGGAGAGTCCCACCCGAGTCTAGCTGGAGTTCTTTGGGACCTCCAGACCCTCCTTGAGTCAGGACTGAGCTTTAATCACCATTGAGGACAGCCACCTCTAGATGGCGTCACTTTCCAAAGCTTGGCTCCCCAGTGCCTGTCTCCCCTCTGCCCCAACAAATGGCCCTGATCTTCCATTCCTCCATTTCTGCACAGCTGACAAGGTGACGCCCAAGAGCCCCAGCCTCCAGGAATGCTCAGCCGCTAAAGAGCAGGGGCAGCTTGCGGCCGGCTCAGGGACGGCACGCGGCGGCCGGGTGCGCCGTTAGTTCTGGCCTCAGCCAGCTCCCTGGCCCATTTCTTAACCTCGTGATGGCTCTCTAGAGTTTGGCTTCTCAGCTCAATGGTTTGGGTGGAATTTGGGGGCAATAAAATGTTTAACAGGTAATAACATACATTTGGTACTAAAGGGAATATAGTACAAAGGTCTTCCTCCCAGTCCTGACCCTCCAGGGCCCTTGTCCTGCTTCACAGAGGGAGCCACAATTAGCACTTTGGGGAGTTACTCTAGAATTGTCAACACGCAAGCACTTGCCCTAAACATCTTAGATACGGGCACACATCTATGTGCGATACGTTTGTTATAGAAAAGGTAGCATACCAGCCAATGATTCTGCAACCCACTTTTCGCGTTCCATAAAAAAACTACCTCATTCTTTATGGCTACCTCGCACTACTCCACTGCTTTGGGAATGTTCAAACTGGCTTCCATTTTGGCTGTGGGCTTTCCCTTTCTGGCCACAAGCCCTCTGGCCTCAACTCTGCCCGTAAGTTCTTATCTCTAGCAGTCCCTCTCTTTCTTTGTACCTCTCCAGATTTTAGTCTACTTTTCCCCCTTCCTTTACTTCTTAAATAACATACCTAAAAACTGACTTTTGGATATACAGTTCCAAGACTTTAATACAGGCCTAGATCCGTGTCACCACCCGTACAATCAGGACGCGGCGCAGTTCTACTGCCCCCAAATTCCTCACACTGTCTCTCCGGGTCTACTTCCTTTTTACTGTGTTTGCAACCACTGTCCTTTAAGAAACAAATTATCCCTGTTTGATTCGTTTCTTGAGCTTTCGTCCTACTGGATAATGTCTTTGCATCTTTCCAATCCACTGTGACCATCTACATTTTTATCTGGGACATGATTGCAAACACTCCAAAGAAAGAACAGTGAATCAGGTATGAGGGTAAACTGGAAGTTTTCTTTTGTCCTGTTTTTCTTTACCTGGAATCGGGAAGAAGGAGAAGATTCGCAGAGGAACGACACAGAGTTCTGCGAAGGCGAAGTCCACACCAATGATGTCTATCAAAATTTTCTCAGAAACGTTGGGCGTCCAGAACATCACAAAACAGAGCTGGGGGGAAAGAGAATTGGCCAGGTTGTGAGGAAATGGCAGAAACGAGCGAAACGAGAATGCCAGGCCTTCTGTTGCCCCTGGGTGCTCAGAGAGGGGGTGGTCCTGCCCCAGCAGACGCCTGGCAGGCCAGTCCTTGAGCTGCCAGCAGCCTGCTTTGTTCTTACCTGCTGACACAGGCCCTGGCCCACCTGCCACGTCGGCCTCACAGGGACCCGCTCAGTGGGGCAGATGTGGACACATCTGAGGGGGTAAACAGGCCAGTGAAGGAGACCCGTGTGCTCTCACGGACGGCTGAACTAGGCTACTAAGCAGCTCAGTCCGTTCAGGGTGAAATGCTTCTTAATGTAATTTTTACAGCTTTCACCAAATAATGAAAAGTGACCTGAAAGCATCTGGATGTATGCAGAGCCACATGGACTCAGCACAGCTAATGAAAAGGAAATAGTAATGCTTAGGTTAATTATAGGCCTGGAAAATTTTCAAGGTCCAGTTCAGAGAATAAGAGACAACAGCCCTGGAGTTGGGACCTCTGGAGAACAGAGGGGAGGTGGTAGCCTGACTGAACAGTCTCGAGAAAAAGGAACCTTAAATGGACAGGGGAAAGTGGAGCTCTAACCATGCCAGTTCCATCCAATAATTCCCTTTCTAAGATGTGAGTAAGGGATTATCCTCCAAAACGAAAGTGAATGCATTATAAAAGGAATTATAGTCGTGTAAAAACAGTGCACTGCAGCTTTAGATTATAAAGTTGCATTTATAAATGCCTTTAAAATGCCTTTAGGCTTTGAATGAATGAAGTTTCATGGAATTAGGCTGGTCTTATTTCCTATGTCATGTTGAAATATTTTTAAAAGATACCAGGTGGGGCGGGGGTGGATCTATTACATGTTTCACTTTATAAACGCCATGGAGCCTTTATTTTGTCACGTGTTTTTCAGCATCTGGGAAGAGTATCCCACTGGTTTTGAAAAATGACCGACCTACTATCATTTAACCCTATTGCCTGCTGCCAATAGTTACAGCCCATCTTCGACGCCAAGGGAAACGTCCTTCCTCAGACGTGACCACTCGGGGCTCAGAGGGTTTATTACCCAGTGGCCTGCACAAGTGGCCCTGCCATCTTTTTTCTCATGGCAAAGCTGCCAGTATGAACAGGTGTGGTTCATACCTACAGCCCAGGTATGGCGGTGATTTCATGTCACAACTTCAAAATGACATAGCACAGCATGGGAACACAATTCGCTTCCCTGACAAATATTTTCCATAGCAGTAAAGCTGTAGAGATTAAGATAAGTGAGTCCCAACCGCACCCCCCACCCCCCGCCCTGGTCCCCCGCCAAATCTGGACTTGATTTGTGCCTCAGGACCTACAGAGAGTAGGTCATCCTGCCTTCCCTCTGTGGTTGAAGTGAGACCCCAGGTCATGCTCTGCTGAAGATGAGAGCTTCCAGAAAATCGATGTACTCGTGTAGCCAGCGATTATCCAAATGTGAGATAATGTTGCAATCTCTCTGTGCTTTGCAAACATCACTGTAAAGTGGCTTTTAGGTTACAGCAAACCAAGGGGAAAGGAGGGGGTCACTGCAGGTCAGAGAGTACAATGCAAGCAGGAGCCTGTGGCAAAGCCAGGTAATTTCCTCTCTGGACTCTCCATGGATGTGTTCACCTGGAGGCTTCTTACGGCCTCGGAGCACAGATCAGTCACCTTTGGAGGAGGGAGTCCAGTTTGAGGACACAACAATAGTGAGCACACCCAAATCACTAGAGACGTTTACATAAATATCCAGTAACCCAGGCTGGTGACCGCAGTTCTGGCCCCTTGAAAACGAAATGGTAAGGTTTGATGGATCCCTAACAGAACTTCTCATGAGGGTGGTTTCAATACTCCATTTCTAAAATTCCACAGTGTGATTTAACTTGGCACGACTAAACCACTGTGTTCTTTCCCTGGTACCTATCTGTGCCAAGCACGCCCTAGATGTCCCTGTCCAGGCCACATGCCACTGAGGTGCCTCTTCAGCATCTGCAGCCATGCACACCCACAGCCTAGGCTGGGTCTTCTAGAGCAACACACCTGAAAGCTGTCAGTCCCGTCTGGGACTTGAGCAATGACAGGTCTTTATTTAAAGGGTACAAATGCCACAATGTATTGTATCAAAGCTTCCCTTCTATCTCTTCCTGAGGTCTCTGAATTCAACCTTTGCCTTTACCATGCTTTTAGTATGAAAATGCTCCTTACCTTCCAGTAAGCTCCTAAAAAAGTACTATGTCTTGCATTGCCCAGGAAAAAAGACAGGCAGCACAGAAGTAGGCATGGTGCTGGTTAAAAGCTGCAGTACCTGTCTGCAGGTCAACTTTCCCTAAGAAAAGGATTGAGCCCTAGCACAATGATCAGGCCAAATGTTACCAGCCTATTTAGAAAACAAGCTTTATAAGTTAACGTAACGAAGAATATTTCAGGAAAGTGTCATTCTAATGAGTTCGCCCAGCGTAATATTGACTTAGAACATGACCTCTCAGTTGACCATGGCATGCTGTGCTCCTCAAATATTTGCAGAGCCTAACGACATTGACTTTTCCAAACCAGAACACAAACCTAATAAACTACTGACAATGAACATGATTTGCTCCTCAGAGCAGCTGCAGGGGTGGGTTTTCTGCTGCAGAGCTTGCCGTCAATACTATCTCATTAGGAAGCAGCCAGCAAAATAGAACCACCCACTCAGTGCCCAGATCTTGGTTTTTCTATTTATTCCACAATAAAAGGAACCAGGGCTCCTTGGAGACACGGCTCATTCTAGCACTAGGGTTGGAAGTAGACAAGATGATCGGCCTGGAATAGTAGGTCAAAGAACACAGAGCCCAGCAGAAAGCGTTCCCAGTGGGCAAAGCTGGAACAGTTTGAGCAACAAAATAAATAATGTAGTGTTGAATTATGACCCACAGTATACAGTGAATACCCATAAGCCAATATCGATATAAATAAACAAGCGGGGACAGATCTCTTGCACAGAATTTCAACTAATTTATAAAGGTTCTCTCCTCCCGGGGAGGTGAAGCATAGCTATACCTGCCCATCCTGAAGTGTGGGCTGCGCAGAATAACTCTTCCAAGGAGAGGAGAGCATGGGAAGGGGGAAGACCACCCTCGCAATGACAGCCCTGGCAAACACGATCTCAGCCAGGTGGCCAAGGACGACAACAGCAGCGACACAGCATGTACTCTTGAAAAGATATGAGGAGACTGGCACTTTACCCAGGTGGCCCTCCTCCTCCAAATCCAAAGCCCCGTCCAACCACAAGAGAAGCCTCAGGCAAACCCAGACTGAGGCACATTCTATACAAGGCCTAACCGATGTTCCCTCAACTGGTAAAGCCTTGAAAACAGGCGAAGTCTGAGCAACTCTCACAGACTAGAGGAGGCTGAGGAGACACGGTGGCACCACGGAGGGGAACCAAGAACACCAAAGCGCCGTGAGGAGAAAGCTAGTGCGACAGATTGTGGAGTTTAGTTCGCGGTCATGTATCCACGCTGGCTCTTTAGCTGCGACCGATGAGCCACAGCAAAGTAAAATGTGAGTGAGGGGTGAAGGGTGTGTGGGAGCGCTCTGCTATTTTCCCAGTGTTTCCGTAAATCTAAAATAATTCTAAAATAAAGAGGTTATTAAAAGGGAGGAGGAGGAGCAGCAGCAGCAGCAGGAGGCCTGAGACACTGCTCCTCTGACAGGCTGTGCAACTTTTCCTGAGGACCGAGCACTGCCTTCATCACTTCTGCTTTGAATTTTGACACACTCGTATGTCAGCGCGGCTTCATCTCTCGTACAGCCCACTCCAAGCGGACCTTCTGCCTTCACCACCGCTGGCATTCTCCTCTCTTTCGTTGCATTAGCCGCCTCGGAGACTAGCCCCCATTGGGCTGCCGCTATGGCATTGGCCGCCCCGACAAGCAGTTTCCGGTTAGTGTACGTGCCTCAGCCAGATTTCTAATGGGCAGATCAATGAGTAGTTTAACATCTTCCTTAGAAGCAAAACATTAAAAGCATGCTGTTTATGTAGTTGTTTCGCATTGGGGGCAGCATTTAACCTTTCATTTCTAAATCCCTGTAATGATGAGCTGAGTTATGACAAAATTTTACCATAGATTAAGATCCTCAGATAGTATTACAGTGTGTGGTAAGGATGAAAGAAGCCCTAAACCTTACAGAAATAATAGCCCCGGTCTGAGATGCTACAGCCTCAGCCCATGTGACCAGAACCACAGAAGGGACATCTTTCCCAAGACTTGCTTCCTCACCCACAGTCAGTTTTTGACCTGCCCTGGGACAATCCCAGTCTCTTTCCCAAGAATTTGAGGTTGGGATGGAAGAACCCAGTTGTCTCTGTCAACATTTGAACCCTGAGCACACACCAACCCAGCCCCAGCGGAGACAGCCATTTCTGCATGTTCTGAGAGGGTTTCATTCTACAAAGAACGATGCCAAGAGCTCTGGTTTTGACTTAGTTTCCGGAATACCCAACGCTATCACCATTACCCTGAATAATCAGGATTAGTAGTAAGTCAAAGATTCTTGTCCCCTGCAGACAGAAGAGGTAAAGTACATGCAGCTGTTTTGAATGAAAATAGCTAGCCCTGGGCATTGTTTTTTATTTGGAGCTTTTACTTAGAAAGAAAGGTTCAACAGCCCTTTAATTGGGTTTAAGTCTCCAGTGGGTAAGTCAGTGGTTAGCCCTCAACAAGACCGCGTGCGGAGAGGCGGTTACAGCTCGGCTCTGGGCTGTGGGCTTGTTGAGTAAGTTGATTTACATTCTGGTGCCAACTCCTTAGGCATCTTGGATGGCCAGACCGCCGGTGTGTCTGTGGCCCTGTGAGCTGCACCAGTGCCTCTACTGTGCGGGGCACAGTGAGTGTGACCAATCAACCTATCATATTGTACAAGGTTTCCTGGGGCCCTAATAAAATGCTAACGGTGGAGCCATCTGTGGGTGGTGAGATTAGGACTGATTTTATTTTCCTCTTCGTACTCTTCCCTGTTTTCCACATAGAGCATGCGTTCCTTTTTCTTTACCAGAAAAAGATTTTACCAGAAAAACATTTTAAAATAACAAGGACCCCGGGACCTGTCAGTCTTAACACGTGCTTATGACAGGGATGTGAGAAGTCTCGATTCCGAGGGAGGGACTGACAGCAGGGTTCTCACAGCCAGCACCTTGGGAAACCAGGCCCTTCCACGCGGAAGGCGTGCTGATCTGATTTACTCGGGGGGTGGAAGGGCCCACACAAGGAAGGACACTGTCAGATAACACACATGCCCATCTTGCTTGAGTTTTCAGAGAGAGCTGACGTAGGCCCGAGGAACACCATTTGGCCTTTTGATTCTTAGCATGAAACTGTACTCACTGGCTGCACACATATGACAGGGGTGGGTGGGGTGGGGAAGCTCATTAACGGCTTCGTGGGCCATGGTCATGACTCCAGCTTTTGCTCCCAGAGAGATGGGAGCCATGGGAGATTGTGGGTGGAGGAGAGATGTGATCAGATGGTCATTTGAACAGGCCGTGTGAGAATGGACTGGTGGGCCAGGGCAGAGCAGTGCAATCCAGGGGATGTGGCCTTGGGCCACGGGGAGGTGAGAGGTGGTGGAATCTAGGAGTATTTGCAATTAGTGCTCACGGGATGTGCTGAGCGGCCAGTGTGGGCAACGATGGAGAGCCAGTGATGTGATGTGAGTGAGCACTGGCTGCCCTCTGGGGACCCTATGGTCTGTCCTCTCCATGGTTTCTCACTCTCTTTTGCTGACGGCCGCCTGAACTAGATGGGGTCATTTCTTAGAGCCTTCTTAATGCTAGCAGTGAGTTCATTAGAAGTCACCACATCCCCAGTGGAACGACACAGCATTCCATTAGGAAGACTCTTAGAACCAGGGTGAGTCCCAATTTTCAAGGAAAAAAGAAAGCCATTTTACTATAGTGCAAATACCTAAAGACTACATAACCTGTGAAAATGGCCAAAGGGCCCACCTTCTGGGAGCAGCATTACAGAGAGCAACAGGGAGCGATCCTGCGGCAATGGCCGGCGGGAGGGGCTATTGTCCTGCAGAGTTGACCCGTCCTCTGAAGGGGCGCTGGGGGAAATGCCCTGCGGAGGCAGGAAAAGCACAGGAAAGGCTGATGGGGGAGGGGCCCTTCTGAGGCAGGATCATTGTTAGTATTCCAATATATAACAACATATATTGTAATATGTAATATATAATAATATATATTGAGTTACAATATATATTACTATTACAATAATATACAGTGAGGAAAATGCAAGGGACTTTTTATGTACGATCAGACAGGTGAAAATTTTATCAAGCTGAAATAGATAAACTCCATCTATTGCTGAGAGAGACCGAGCTGGGTTTTCGGTTAAGCCAGGGAGCCGGGTGCATATTACAAAGTGTTTATGTAGTACCTAATATTCTCAGCGTGGCTGGCTGCCCGTCATAACTCCTGTTCCCCGTCTACCGGGATGCTTTCACGAGGGAGCTGACGCAACCGTTATTATAGCACCTCTATCAGTAAAAAGCTAACATTTTCAGATGTAGTTTTAAAAATCAGTTATTGTTAAAGAAGATGAAAACCAAATTTGCCCAACTATCATTTATATTTAATGAAACTGCTAAAGAGACACTCATCAGAGCACTCAGTGCTCCTTTCTGACCTAAGAAGATGCTAAATTCTTAGGAAGGCTTATTAACTGAAAGCAGAAACACACTTCAAACAGCAGGGGGGGCCACGCGCCAGGTCTGCAGAGGGCGCCCAGTTGTCAAACTTCTGCCCATTCCATCTACTTACAGAATGTTTAATTCTTTCCTATTCTTACTCCGATCCGAAGAATATTTAGAAAGTTCCCATCCAGTTTCTGTTTAGCTTTTGCGTTTCCTTGACTGTTAACAGTCAAACGAACTTGCTGGGGGATGGGGGGAGGGGGTTCGGGAGGTATTGTTTAATGGGTCTAGAGTTTCAGTTTTGTGAGTTGAAAAGAGTTCTGCAGACGCATGGTGGGGACGGCAGCACAACAAAGTGAACGTACTGACCTGTACACTTAGAAATGGTTCCGATGATAAATTTTATGTTAGGTGTATTTTACCACAACAAAAAAAACCCTTAAAAAAAAAACCCAACTGGAATCTGCTCATAACATCGGGGTATGCTCCTTCATTTGCTAATTGTTTTAAGAATGCATTGTGGATTTGTATCGTTATTTTATCATGAGGGCTTAGGTAGAGTTTTGGGGACCGGTCTTAACTGCTTTAATCTCCTTTGAGCTCCCCTGAACAAACTAGCCACCCTCCCCAAATCTGCAATACGCGGTGACTTACAAAGTGAATGCCAGACTACTGAAGCTTTGGAGAGAAGGGAGAAGAGAGGCAGAGCATCAGTGGGGAGGAACTAAGTCTTATCAGTTATTATACACTAAGAGCTTTCCACAGGTCATTTAATTACCATAAAAGTCCTGGGAGAGTGGCAGTATTTTTTGCTCCTTTACCAAGGAGGATTCCAGGGCCTAGAAGGGCTGTGTGATGCCGTTGGTAAAGGGAGGGGCCGGGACTTCAACCCCGGGGCTGGGGCCTCCGAAGCCTCGCTCTCTCCATACTTTTGGGATGCCTGAAGGTGCCCGAGGGCCCCTGGTACACACTACGCTCTCAGGTGCCCCGGAGGAGAAAGTTTTCAATTCAGTTTATTTACCTTTGGTCCTTTCTGTCCTCCCCAAAGGACAACAGAGCCCCTTTCTTCCAGATAATGTGAACAATGAGAAGGCCGCCCAGCGGAAACACAGCCTCAAACAGGCCGCTCCCGTTGAGACACAGGGCCAGCAAGGCGCCGCGGCCGGGGTAAGGCCTGTGCTGTCCCTGCCCTGATGGCTGAGTGACAGCTCGTGGGGCAGGCCAGCACCAGGAAGGGGAGGCTGGGTCACCTTCGCTCGTGTGAACAGCATAAACTGCATTTTTGTTACTGTCGACACAGTTACAGATGTCGCCCTTTGCCCGTCTCCACCCGGCCCTTGCCCTCCGTCCCCGGGCTGTTCTTGTATGTTCTTTGACACAAGGTGAACCTCACTGGAAGGAGCCATCTCAGCGTGTCATGGGGAAATAACCTGTCGGCACAGATACTCCTGGCGGCCTCCTTCTTTGACATGCTGCCTTTCGCTTTCCTTCCCTGACGGCAGGGGCCCTGGAGGCCTAAAAGTCTGAAGCTTTGGGAATAAAACGTTTTAAAGACTAAAGAAATATCTTCACCTTGAATTCCACAGCAGCCGCCCTTGGTGACATCTATTGTTCTGCTGGCCTCAAGGGCTCCAGCAGGCACGGGTATGGACGGAGTCTGCTTTGCTGCCAGTCTAGGTCTGAAGCCTACAGATCACTCAGTCCCCCTCCTCTCTCCAGCGGCCTCCAACCTGATCCCTCCCGGACAAGGCTCACTGTGGCAAGCTGGGGACCACCAGAACATGCCCCATGGACACAGCCTGCAGAAAGCGGTGTCAGGCGGTGGCCAGCTGGGCAGAGCTTGAGGCTCACTCACAGGGAGAACAGGGACCTTCCACCAGGGAGGCTGTGAAAGGATCATCAGAAAGGCAGAAGGAAGCCCGGCTGAGGGCAGTGTCACACAAGGTGAGAGTGTGAGCAGAGGAGGGAGGAGGGGCCGCATCGAGCACTGAATGTGAGAGCAGGACGGGGCTCCCTGGCGATGGGACGAGACAGGGGGGACCTGGGTGAGCTCTGTAAGGAGATAACAGGTGATGGGCAACAATGCTAATCAAAAAGAATGATCTAGGAAGGAAGTGGGGCCCCCTTGCTCCCTGAGGGAGGAGGCAGGTGGCTGGAGATGGGGACAGATGGCCTTGGTAGACAGCAAGAGGAAGGTGGGGGAGGGTGCTTTCAACAAGTCTGAATACTAAGGAGAGGAGAAATGTAATCTGTCTGTGGATAAAGACATGATTTTTCTGTGTTCTTTAATTTTTTTTTAAATGGTTAGAGGGCTTAAACATATTTAAAGGAGCAAGTTGGGAGAGGCTGACACTGGAGAGTGAGACAGGAACTGAGGCAGCACTTGAGCAGAAAGAAGGGTGAAGCAGTGCAGGGGAATATGCACCGAGGTGCCACTCAAACTTGCGGATGCATGTCCACAGCGGGTCACCGATACATCTGTGCAGGGAGCCCTGGGCTGCTGGACGTTCTGTTGCCATGTAAATGCGTCCCCTCAGGGGGACCTTCCCTCACTGTCTCATCCGAAATGACATTTCCCTCACCCTCTTTCCTTTTACTTAATTTTCCTCCAAGGCACCTGCGAATCCCTGTAGCAGGCTGCATAACGGCCACCCCCCAAAACATATCCACCCCTGAATCCCCAGAACAAGTATTCATTACATTTCACAGTACTAGATATGATTAAATTAAGGATCTCGAGATAAGATCGACTGGGATTGTCTTGGTGGGCCTGAAATTCTACCATGAACGTCCCTGTAAGATGGAGGCAAAGGGAGATTTGATGCAGACAGAGAAGAGGAGGTATATGAAGATGGACGCAAACTGGGGTCATGTGGCCAAGGAATGCCAGCGGCCGCCAGGGGCTGGAGGCAAAGGACAGATTCTTCTCTAAAAGCCACTGGAGGGGGCATGCCCTGTGGACACCTTAATTCCGGCCCAGTGAACTGCACTGTGACTTCTGGCCTCCAGAGTTGTGGGAGGATAAATTTCTGTTGTTTTATGCCATCGGCTCTGTGGTA
This sequence comes from Mormoops blainvillei, assembly GCA_004026545.1. Classification (NCBI taxonomy): domain Eukaryota; kingdom Metazoa; phylum Chordata; class Mammalia; order Chiroptera; family Mormoopidae; genus Mormoops; species Mormoops blainvillei. The sequence continues at coordinate 61,039 of PVJD01009020.1, forward strand.
ATTCGTTACAGCAACCACAGGGAGCTAATACGCTCCCCAACTCCGCCATGCATGTTTATTGCCTGTGTTCCGATTATAAATTCCCTGAGAAAGGAGCCTGTGGGTGTCTTCCACTGTGGTAGCCCCAAAGCCTGGCACATTGCAGTGGCTCACGCACGTGGAGAAGGACTGCAGGAATAAATATGTATGTGTTCGTTCTCTGGGCAGCAGTGCCTGTAAACAGAGACTCCCTCAGCAGCATCTATGCTGGTGAAAGTGTCTGTTCCACTGCCCAGGCTTTTCATAATTTTGGCAATGCACACATGTGTGGCTTAAAATCTCTCCTTACTGGCATTTCTGATATTTGGTTGGTGTGTACAGATCTATGGGACGCCTAAGCCAGAAGCCTAAATATATCATTTTCTCTCTTTCTGAGCTCGCTGCAGCCTGTGGGGAACTGGCATTTTAAATTAGCAATGCGCCTGGAGGTTGGAGTGAGCTCTGTCTCCACCTGTGATGGGGAGCTACAAACAGGAAGGTGTGACGGGACATCCCAGAGCTTCTCCAAGCCTCAGGGAGAAAAATGGGTGCACGTGGTTCATGCATGCATGAGGTCCGCCTATGGAAGAGAGGTGTTAATCTATCAAGAGGCTGATTTTTTAAAAAACACCAAAAGAAAAAAAAACCACAAAACACCAAAAGAAAATCCCACAAAAAACTGAAAGGGTATTATATATAGAAATTGAAAAATTCATAAAAATTATTACTGGCATCAATTATTCCAAGAGCCGTGTATTTACAGACACAGCCTTCTTATCCTCAGTGGGAATCCCATGCGTCTGGGAACTACAGATGATAACAGCTGGCATTCTTTGCTTATACCACGCTTGTGCTATGTAAATCACGAATCCTTTAAGAACTCCTAAAGGGCAGGCATGCTTACCCTGCCTGTGTGGCAGCTAGGGAAGCTGAGGTTGATAGTGTTAAGTGACCTTCCCAAAGCCACCCAGATGGTGAGTGGTAGGGCTGGGACTTGAACCCGGGCCCTGGGGCTTCAAGGCCCATATCTATACCCACCGTGTTATGTGGCCTGGAATTCAAGGCTGAGCTAAATCCCTCCTTCTTGGACCTCTCTTCTCAACTCTTTAAAATAAACAAGGGCAGTCAAGTACCACAAGAGCCCCAGGGACATTCAGGGCACCTGAACCCACCTCCGCCTCAGAGGCCCTCGCTCTGGTGTGTACACCGTGGCTCCCTAGAAACTTTTTCTCCTTCCGTTTTTTTTTTTTTTTTTTGGTAAGGGGCCAATTCACAATTTATTCCTCAAACCACATGGTTAAGTGCCACCTCTCAGGGAGGACTAGAGACAAGCCCCTGGAAGCCTCCTGGCACCTGATGAACGGTGCGTGGGCTGCCCAGGCACTGTTGTTTGCCACACGTGCTTTTTTCCTCAGCGTGGCAGCGCAGTTCTTTGAGCCTTGCCCTGGGCTCAGAAGGTCTGAAAGGACCCCCTGAATAATTTCAAGCACAAGTCACGGTGTTGACTTCCATGTGCCTGAACGAGTGGTCCACCTGACCTAGAACTGGAAATGCAGTAATAAACTCATTAAGCTAAAAATAAAGAGTGTTTTCAGCAAAGACCATATGTATTAGTCAGCTAAAAGCGACTTAACTTTCCAGGTCACTTTTGTAGTCTGTCTTGCAGGTGTAGGTGACAGCTAAGCGCTGGGAGAGGCAAGCCAGGGAAATACTTCTATGGAACCAGATGGTTTTTTGATTGTTTTCTTTTGTTCCTGGGTCTAATGGTTTCTGGCTTCATTAAACATACAAAATGACCATTTAGCATGCTAATCTTGTGTTTTATGTCCTTGCCCTGCTCATTTCACACACTGCCTGATGTACATTTATTGAATGTTTCTTGATATATTTTGAGATAATTTACAAAAAATATTTTGAGATGTTTGACTTTGGCTTTGCTGACTCCCCACTTGCTAAATTGATGTGAATCAGTAGGACATCGAGAGTTTCAGGTCACCAGGAATGAGCTCATGTTCAGAGCCCAGCGCACCTGGGGATGTGTGAGCAGGTGCTGAAATCGGAAACTGAGACACCACGAGCACCTCAGCCACATCTGGTCCCCACATCTTACCGTGAGTATTGTCACAAGAGCCTAGACTATGCATCTGACCCACCTGAGGTCTGGATCCTACCCACTGTGACATGCCTACTGGATGTGAAGGAAAGTGCCTCTCAGACTGGCTCTGTCTTTAAGCTGGGACTAATAAATGATTTTTAAAAAAGCCATAGAAAGTCACAAAATAAAATTCCTGGGTGTCTATGAGTTAGTCCGCACTGAGGGACTGCCATTTTTGTGGCACAACAGTGTGTGACTGCTGGATACCCCGATAAACCTGCTCTTGCATCAGAACAGCCTCGTGGTACAGCCTGGGAGCCACATCTCTGGTGAGACGGGGTTCCAGCGGCACATGTGGGAAGTGTGACGGGGCTCCAGTGGCACCCTGCTTGTGCTGGTGTGAGACGGGGTTCCAGTGGCACATGTGGGAAGTGTGACGGGGCCCCAGGGGCACCCTGCTTGTGCTGGTGTGAGACGGGGTTCCAGCGGCACATGTGGGAAGTGTGACGGGGCTCCAGTGGCACCCTGCTTGTGCTGGTGTGAGACGGGGCTCCAGCGGCACATGTGGGAAGTGTGACGGGGCCCCAGGGGCACCCTGCACGTGCAGGGCCCCTGGGGAGGACCAACATCTTCCCTGCGGCTCTCTGACTTGTTCAGGTGGTGGCTTTGCATGTGTCCTTTTTAGAATGCAGGCATGTACTGACATGTTAAACAGAAGCTATGTCATTTTTATAATTTTGTACCAAAACAGACACCATTTATAAGGTTCAAGTGAGGCAGTGAAGACGGGATCAAAGTTTTGAGACAATTTAGGGGGATGAGTACAATTAGATAAAATGCTAGTAACATAAATTGTTCCCTGAAAATGGGGGACGTGTTCTGGTCTCACAACGTTAATAGCGACATGATTTCTAAAAGCTGAGGTCTGTTCCTGGAACGGAAACTTTCTCTGTTTTTCTAAAATGCTCTTAAACAGACTCAAGGGTGTTCAGTGTTTTGCTAATATTTTAGGGAATTATGAATAAACTTACACACCATGGAGAGAAATAATACAAACAGGGGGGCCGGGTTGCATGGGGTAAGCTGTCCTGATTCAAACACACATGCTACCAGAAATTCCTTTGGTCAGGGGGCACTAGACTATATTTCTGACACTCTACCACCCAATTTCATGAGAGACAGACAGATGGGAGGGACTGGGTTGGAGTGATGGATGGCTGAGGACACATGGTCATGACGCGGCTGTCAGAGCCCATGTAATGCGCTCTTTGTCTCCTGTTGCCTTTATTACAATCTATTCAGGTGTTGGATCAATGGGTCCAATATTAAGCTGTGGACTTGGAAAAAAATACCCACTAAAGGTTTAAAACATAGGTAGGGCTTGATTTTAAAGGACCACTACCACGACTCATCAAGCTAAATAGTTCTTGTGATAACGTAAGGAGGACAGCAGTTACCGTGTCCCTGTCACCAGCAGAAGCCAACACCTTTTACTCTCTTAGGTCCTGTTATCAATCACTTACGATGAGAGCTGCACACACAAAGGCAATTCAGGAAGATACTTGTGTTGCACTAAGTAAACACAGAATTTCTACAGGACTTAATGGGAAGCGTGGACCACCACACCAAAGGAAAACCAAACAGGGTTCAAAAGACCTGTAAATCTTTTGATCCTCTTCTCATCCTCATCCAAAAGGTACAATTTATATGTTTGCTTATAAATGTTATGATTTTTTTTTGCTACCATTGGTATTATAAACAACCTTAAATTATATACCATGTGATTTAGACTACAGCATGTGTAAGTATTTTCTCCATGTTTTTGAACATTATCTTCTACATTTGAATTGCTATGGGAGTTGATAAAGGAAGGGTAGGTGCTGTTCATTTGAGGCTGTGCAGAGTCAGAGACCGGTCCTGCCAGCAGGGCCGCGTGACCCACACCTGTTCACAGCTGGGTCTGGGAAGATGGCACAGGGCTTGGGAGGCAGTAGGGGCTCCATCAGTATGTGTTAAATGGTGAATAAATCAGTAGGATACATCAGCATAAAGGTAATTAGGAAAGGAACTTTTATCAGGGAAATGAAGAGCACCAATTAAATTTGGAAAAGGGATGGTTGACTCTGGATGTTCAAAAATGGCCTGGGAATCGTTCAGTAGAGTACGATTAAAATGAAAGGTAAAGTCTGCCTTTCTTCGGCATGGAAGAAGTCCCGGGAAAAGCCAGAAGATGACCCTTCGTTCCTGAATTCAACGACTTCCTCGAATAACAATTGTTCATATTTTGGGACGAGAATATTTTGAAGAGGTCGTTAATTAATCTCAGCATAACATCACATATGGAATACCCTATGTCTCCCTTTGATGTAACTATTTCTCCTTAACACACAGGGGAGGGGTTGGGGGAGGGGATGGTCCGTCTCCTTACCGTTAGCGACAAGGCCATGCACACGAACGTGAACTTCTTGATGTGGGCCGCCGTGACCGTGTTGCTTGTGCTCACCAGTTTATTGCTGGGGTTATTCTAGGGAGAAGAATAGGACAATGGTGACAGGGCTCCGGTCATCCTTGACTGACCATACGTGCGTCTGAAAGAGCAGCTCATTTGTATTATATTTGATGTGTCTAAAGTACAGATTTCAAGTGACAGCTTGGAAGATGGCTGTCCCTTTGAGTCTCTTTTGCTCAGGCAGCTCTCAGGTGTCTGGATGTGAACATTAACTGGCGGGAGTTCTAAGCCGAACACCAGGCAGCGTCTCCTGAATCAGTCCCCTCACTTTGGTGCTGGGTGCCACCTTGTTAGTCCAGGGCCTTGGCCCTGTGCCCTCCCCTCGCCACTGTGGGCATCTCCCTGATTGCCAGCGTTCGGCTCTGTGGCCTTTGGGCCTTTCCTCCCCACCAAACGGACTCTAAGTTAGAGTGGCCATTCGAAGCCCTCCTTGCCCTGACCGAGGCTCACTTCCCCGCCATGACTTTTCAACCTGTATCACAAAGGGAACCTCTTGCTCTTCCCGTGACCCACTGGTGTTTCTGGATTTCTGTAATTTTGTTCCTCTTCTTCTCATTGGATCTTCTGATTATCAAAACACCTGTTTATTCAAGGTTCATCATCTTCACAGCCCATTGGTTCCTTAAAGCCTCTCGGATCCTTTCCCTCCACACTGCCTTGGGGACCCCTTCCTATAATGCAGACCACCCAAAGTCAGGTGTGGCGCCCTGGCCTGTACTCAGGGGCTTGTGTCAAAGCCCCTGTGAGACAAAGGCCTGTGGGTCTCACCCAGCTCTTTAGCTCCTGCAACCTTGCACAATCTTTCTTGAGTATAAAAAGTGCTCCAAAGCCTTTGTTAAACTGAATTTCAAGCAAATAAAACAGAAGGCTCAGATGTTTTCTTACTCATCCTTGAATCCGAGAGTCTTGCTGAGGGTACCCCAGTGCCACGGCTAAGTGTGCCCCTCACCCAATCCGTTCCTGGCTCTTGACTCTGAAAACCAGCAGAGAGAAATAACTCCAGCCTCATTAGGGGCCCAATTAGTCTCAGAGAAGACCAATGAAAATGTGTGCCTGCATCCAGCCTGATGAAAGGCATACAAGCCGAGATGCTACAGGTTCTGCTCGGAAGAGAGCTGTTGATGTTTCCTTGACTTCAGAGGCTCAGGTCATTTCTCC